>WEKY01021747.1:46253-61735 GCA_013390045.1 Picathartes gymnocephalus
CTGCTCTGCCTCCAGCTCCAGCCAGCCTGGAACAAGGAGCCTCCTGTTGTGGAGCAGGGGAAGGAGGGGAGCGGGGCGTGGGCGGTGCGGGGAGCAGGGGGGCTTCGTGGGGGAAGGACGGGGGCAACCAGGCAAGGGAGGGGACAGAGCCCCAGCCGGGCCCTTTGGCCCTGCCACTGCTGACCTTCATGTTTTCAGGATCAGTTTAGTCCGTTCCGCCCCCACCCTTGTCTCCTCCCGCCCTCCAGCCGAGGTCGTGGCAATAAAGCCGTCTGTGGGAATGGCAGCGGCCCGCGGTGCCAGCAGACAGCGTCCCAGCACCCCTGGAACGGTGGGCTGCAGCGGGGACCCCCCGGCTCCTCCATCGCTGCCCTGGGGCCGCTCCCCGTGCAGCTCGGGGATGCTGCGGGAGGCTCCGGGGGTCCCGTGGGCCCTGGGGACATCGGGTCGGGCCAGCAGCAGCAGGAGGAGGAGGGTGGTGGCCCTGCGGTGCCATCGTGTGCGGGCTGGCAGCTCTGGGTGGGCTCCCCTGCCCCCTCCCCTGTGCCACTATTCGCGCTGAGCCCCCCGGGCTCCCGGCACACGTGGAAGTGATTCGGGAGAGGCCGGGAGGAGCTCGTGGGGACCCTGATTGCAAGCAGCTCCCCGCCACCCCTGGCTGGGCTGGGACCCTGCCCCGCATCTGCTGCTCCCGCTCCGCCCCGGGGTGGGGAGCAAAGGCTGCCGGAGCCGACTCGGGGCTTTGCCAGCCCCTCAGAGGTGGAAATGGGGGTCGTACCCACCGTTCTGACCTGGGTGTCCCACCCGAATGCAGCCCTGAGGGACGGGAGTGCCCTGTCTCCACCCCGGGAGCCTGCTGGTGTTCCCTGCCTCTTTCCTTTCCCTGCGGAATTGCTTTCTCCCAGGTGCGGTTTCTTGCTGCAGTGGTTTCCCACTGCCACAGAGCAGGGCTGGATGGGATTTTGGGAAGGAATTGTTGTTCCCTGGGAGGGTGGGGAGGCCCTGGCACAGGGTGCCCAGATTTGCTGTGGCTGCCCCTGGATCCCTGGCAGTGCCCAAGGCCAGGCTGGACACTGGGGCTGGGAGTTCCCTGGGACAGTGGGAGGTGTCCCTGCCATGGCACGGGGGGGATGAGATGCTCTTGAAGGTCCCTTCCGTTCCAAACCTTCTTGGGATCTTGAGGGCTGAGGAGTGCCCAGGCACGGGAGCTCCTCACCTTCCCTCCGGGTCTCCCTGGAATCCCTCCCCGTGCAGGGACAGCCCCTGGCACAGGCGGAGCTTCCTCCCACCCTCTGCTCCCCCTCGCCCCTCGGGCTGGTCCAGGAGCAGCCCCTGTGCCCCTGTCCTGGGGGCGGCCGTGCCCTCCCTCCCTGCTGAGCCGGGATGCAGATCTGGAGCATCCCGAGCTGGCAGTGTCAGGGTGGGACCCCCACCCTGGCCCCCCCGGGGTCCCTGCACACCGCGGGGAGCTCCGGCCGTGCCCCGAGCAGGAAGGGCGGGCAGGGCAGGGGAGGAGCAGGCGCTGCCCGTGGTTCGGGGTGTGCCGCAGGTGCCGCGGGCACTTCCCCGCCCCGCTCCCTGCAGGGAAGCGTTTTTCCCCTTTTCCCTCTGCGAGGTGTGGCCGGACTGAGCGAACCGTGCCACGAACCAACCCAAATCCTGCCTGTGCCTCCAGGGCCCGGACTGCCCTGCTTCCCGACTGCCAGAGAGGCTTTTCCAGAGAGCAGCCGGCACGAGAGGCTCGTCCATGAGGTTTTGGATCCTGTTCCCGGTGCTGGCCAAGCGATGCAATCCCGGGCTGTGCTCCTCCAAGCCTCAGGGCTGGATGCAGCCGCCCGGGGAGGCCCTGGCACGGCCGAGCTGCTCCAGCTGCAAATCCCATCCCCAAACCTCCCTGGAGCATCTCCTGGTGACTTCCATGCCTGTCCTCCCCATCACATCCAGCCTCTGGGAGCTTCCCTAGGAGCTCAGGCTGTGGGAGCTGCCCGAGCAGATGGCTGGGCTGTGAGCTGAGCTTTGGGACTTGGCTTAATCACCGATTTCCCAAGGAACTCTGTGCTCCCTGAGCCCGCTCCACTCTCCCGGAGAGGGATCATCCCAGCAGGGATGGAGGGAGCCTGGATGAGGAGGGTGGCCAGGAGCTGTGGGGAAAGAGGGAAGAGCAGCTCAGCCCCCTTGGCCCTCTGCAAACAGCGCTGAGGTTTTCCTGAGCAATGGAGTGAAAAATAAAACCAGACTCAAGCTGGACTTGTGGGGTCCTTGGGCCAGTCATGGGCTGGGGCCCGGCCAGGGCAGAGTCATCCCAGCTGCAACTCCACAGTTCCAGCCCCTCCCAGCCCAGCCCCCCGTGCGACTGGGATGTTCTGGAGAGAGGCCACCACCTGCCCAGCCAGCCAGGGCTGAGAGCAGCGGCTTCCTGCAGCCTTGGCAGGACTGGGCCATTCTGTTCATGATGCTGGAGAAAGGAGATCGGGGAGCAGCAGGAGCCTGGGAAGGTGCTGGGACCCAGGAGGATGCTGGAACCTGGGAAGGTGCTGGAGCCCAGGAGGATGCTGGAACCTGTGAGGATTGCTGGGACCCAGGAGGATGCTGGAGCCTGTGAGGATTGCTGGGACCCAGGGGGATAATGCAACCCAGGATTACATTGGAACTTGGGATGTTCCTGGAGCTTGGAATGTGCTGGAGCCCAGAACAGTGCTGGAGCCTGGGACAGTGCTGGAATTTTGGATGGTACTGGAGCTTGGAATGTGCTGGATGTCCTGGGATGATACTGGAGTGGGGGATTATACTGGACCCTAGGATGGTACTGAAGTTTGGGATGATGCTGGAGCCCAGGATGATACTGGAGCCTGGGATGATGCTGGATTTGGGAATGTGCCGGAATCCAGGATGATGCTGGAGCAGGGGATGATGCTGGAGCCTGAGTTGCTGCAGCCCAGGATGGTATTGGAGCCTGGGATGGTGCTGGAGCTCAGGAAGGTGCTGGAGCCTAGGACAATATCAGAGCCTGGGATGATGCTGGAGCTCCGGAGGATGCTGGGCCTTGGAATGATGCCAGAGCCTGGGGTGGTGCTGGAGCACAGGATTATGCACGATTTTGGGATGATGCTGGAGCCCGAGACAATGGCAGAGCACAGGATTATGCTGAAGCCTGGGATTGTATTCGAACCTGGGATGATACTGGAACCTGGGATGATGCTGGATTTGGGAATGTCCTGGAATCCAGGATGATGCTGGGCCATGGAATGATGCTGGAGCCTGGGATGATGCTGGAGCCTGGGATGATGCTGGAGCCAGGAGGATGCTGGAGTGCAGAAGGAGCCGGTCCTGGCCCATTCCTGGTGTGCAGCACCTTGGCAGGAGCTCTCAGGGCCCAGCTCCCAGGCAGGCCCGAGGCACAATGAGCAGGGTTTAATTAATGCAATCACCTTGCCTGGCCTCAGAGCTGGGGGTTGGACCCCTGCCTGACACAAGAGCTGCCCACATTCCCTTTCTCCCTCTTCTTGCCGCTACTGATCCCTCCGGGAGCTGTGGGCCCATCCCAGCTGGAGCCAGGATCCACCCTCTGCTCCCCACTGCCTCTCCAGGAGGTCTCAGGGGAAACTGAGGCACGGGAAAGAGGAGAGCTTGCGGCACATCCCCTCACAGGAAGGGGACACATACACCAGCAGCAGCTGCTGGATTTCCAGCCTTTGGCAGCCCGGGAGACGGGATGGGAGCTGCCAGCGCCGGGATAACCCTGGACACGCACGTGTCCCTTTAAGAGGCAGCTGGGAAAGAGCATTTCGCCAGTAACGGCCTCTAGTCGAGGCAGGGAATAATTGCTGGGGAATTCTAAACCGGGAAGGAGCCGGCCGGGACTCGGGGAGGGGGAAGAGGAGGAGGAGGAGAGGGCTGCAGGGAGCGGGCGTTGGGGAGATCAGAGACGGGGAGAAAAAAAGGGGAGGGCAAGAGGGGGGGAAAGGAGGGAAACGGCAAGAAGAATGTACAGACCATGTTTGGCCAGGGAGCGATGTTTGTACAAGATCATGTTCCAAAAATACCGCCCGTTCCCAGCGCCGCCGGAGGAGGGGATGGAGCCCCTGCCCGGCTCCCTGGCGGCTCCGCGGGGCCCTGCTCGGGCCGGGCCGGGCACCGGGGCCCTGCTGCGGCCGCAGCCGAGCCGGGGGGACCCGCGGGGAAGTGTCGGAGCCGGGGCCTCGCCTCGCTCTGCTCGGGGGTTGTTTTCTTAGAGCGCTGTGGCCGCTCGCCTTTTTTGGAGCTGGGCAGAGGCAGCAGGAGGCGGAGCGGGGCTCAGCCAGCCCGGCTCCAGCTGCATCCCCATTCCTGGCTTTGTTCCCGGCTCCAGCTCCATCCCCGGGTCCAGCGCCATTCCCGGCTCCATCCCCGGGTCCAACGCCATTCCCGGCTCCATCCCCGGGTCCAGCGCCATTCCCGGCTCCATCCCCATTCCCGCATCTCCATCCCCGCACCCCGCGCTGGCGGGAGCTCCACTCCCTTCCCTCCGGAGCTGGGGCTGAAGGACCCGGCCCCGCGGGGCTCCGTGGAGCCCTAGCCGTGCCATGGCCAGTCCGAGCAGCTTTCTGGGACAGCCCCGGCACTGGAGCTCCCTTTGGGCTGGGTGTGCGGGAAGAGCCGCGCTGGGTGCAGACCCCGCAGCCCTGGAGCGGCAGTGCCGGTCCTGGGGCCGCTCACCCCAGAATGTCCCGGGTTAGCGGGGAGGCTCCCCCGGCGCTGCCCGGCCGGGACCCCTCTGATCTCGCCGGTACCCAGGCCGTGCGGGGGCTGCGTTGCAGGAGGAGCAGCAGCACAGCCGATTCCACGGGAATTTGCGTGAAGCAGCGTTTAACCTCTGTTTCGTCCCAAGCCGTGAATCACCCGGCTCTGCCCCCTCCCTGCTGCATTCCCTGTGCTCCAGCTGCAGAGCCCGCTGATGCCAAGGGCAGCCAAAGCCGGGGCCGTGTGGGGACGGCTCCTTCCCGTCCCCTGTCCCTCCAGAGGCGGGGAAACCTCGCCGTGGTCAGGGGATGGGGTCCCGTGACGATCCCGAGGGCTGGCAGCCTGCTGGGCTCCCTGCGTCCTCCATGGATGGGGAGGCACCGAGGGAAACAGCAGGGAGAGTCCAGGCCGTGAGCGTCGGGCAGGGTGATGCTCTCAGTGTCCCCAGCACTGGGGACGGGATGTGGGGACACAGGGAAGGGCAGCGCTTTGGGGCTCCAGCCCATCCTGTCACAGCAGCTGGGCCGCGCTGGGCTGGATCCAAAGCCAGGTTCCCATTTAACACCCTCCGGAGAGAGGGAATGAGTAAAGGCACCGGCATCCTGGGGAAGCTGAGTCAGGCTTTCCTTTCTCTGCCCGGTTTTTGAGGTATTTTTAACGGCCCTTATCCGGTGCCCGGGGGGTTGGTGGTGATTTCCATCCTCCCCAGGGGTGTGCCTGGGTACCGACCCTCACCGGGCTGGGGCCCTTTTCCCTGGATCAGCATCTCCAGTGGGACAGAGCCGTGGTGGGACGGAGCTCACAGACACCCTGCTCAGGATGCTCCTGGTGCTGTTCCCCATCCCAGGTCCTGTCCTGGTTCTCCCCCTCTGCCCTTCCCTGGGGCAGCCTCCAGCAGAGTTGGGATTTAGTGCCTCAGCCCTGAATCTCCGTGTGAACCCTGTGTTATCTGTGCTGGGCTGGGAATTCAGGGAAATCTCCTTCCCCCTGGCAGGGGTGCCGTAGGAGGAGCAGACCCGTGGAGGAGGAGAGGCTGGGATGCACCTGAGCTGGGGGCAGAGGGAGGTGCTGGGGACAGGGACCTTTCCCAACCCCATTCCCCCCTTTCCCAACCCCGTTCCCTCCTTTCCCAGCCCCATTCCCTCCTTTCCCAGCCCCATTCCCTCCTTTCCCAACCCCATTCCCTCCTTTCCCAACCCCATTCCCTCCTTTCCCTGCAGGTGCCGGCGCCTGCCCGGGCTGAGGTGGCTGTGACAGCCGAGGGCAAAGAGCTCGTGCTGGTGTTGGAGAGGAACCAGTGAGTGCTGGGGCTGGGACTGGGGAAGGGACACTGGGGATCCTGGCCGCCCTGTCCTGGCCACTCTGTCCAGCAGGGGCAGGGACAGCCCGGTGTGGCTCCGTTTGGGCTGAAATGCTCCTTTTGCCACCTTGGTCACCTCTTTCTGGGCTCCTTCTCTGGTTCAGTTTGGGTGCAGGTGGCAGCAGCCTCTGTCCCCCTGTGTCACTCACCCAGGCTGGCCTCCCCTGGGCCAAGGACAGCACTCGTGTCCCCTGCCCTGCCCTCCCTGTCCCTCTGCCTGAGACCTCGTGGCATTTCACAGAATCCCAGAATCCCGGGGTGGTTTGGGTTGGGAGGGACCTCGAAGATCCTCTTGAGAGTCCCCTCCTGTCCCTCGCCGTGGCTCGGTGGCACTTTGCTGTGCTGGAGCGGGGGCAGGAGGCTGAGGAGCAGCGCTGGGGGCTCTGGCAGGGTGGGCAGGGCAGGGCAGGGGGGCCAGCTCCGGCTCAGCTGAGGGCATGGTGGCACAAGAGGGACCTGAGCACCCAGAGCAGTCCATGGCACCCCGGGCACTCCGCAGCACCCAAGGCGCCCAAAGCTGGCTGCAGGGACAGGGTGGGGACACAGTGTGGGGACATCCAAGCTGCTGCCTCAGCCCAGTGAGCCCGTGGGCCAGCGAGGCCGGGCTAGACCTCAAATCTGCTTTTTCCTGGCCCTGGGAGATCTGCTCGGTCCCCAGAAGTGTCCTGGCGGTGTTTCCCTCCCCATTTTGGTGGAGAAGGCTCATCCAGGCCTCTGCCCTGCCTGGAGAGGACGTCCCCGAGGTCTGGGGGTCAGCCTGGGGCGTGACCAGCTCAGCCACCCCAGTCCCCATTCCCTGGGTGTGGCAGGAGGATTTGCCTTTCCTGTGACCTTAGCCCACCCTGTCCCCGTGTCCCCACGCTGTCCCTGTGTCCCCACGCTGTCCCCGTGTCCCCACCCTGTCCCCGTGTCCCCACCCTGTCCCCGTGTCCCCATGCTGTCCCCGTGTCCCCACCCTGTCCCCGTGTCCCCACGCTGTCCCTGTGTCCCCACGCTGTCCCCATGTCCCCACGCTGTCCCCCTGTCCCCACTNTGTCCCCACGCTGTCCCCGTGTCCCCACGCTGTCCCCATGTCCCCACGCTGTCCCCGTGTCCCCACGCTGTCCCCGTGTCCCCACGCTGTCCCCATGTCCCCACGCTGTCCCCGTGTCCCCACGCTGTCCCCGTGTCCCCACGCTGTCCCCATGTCCCCACGCTGTCCCCGTGTCCCCACGCTGTCCCCGTGTCCCCACGCTGTCCCCATGTCCCCACGCTGTCCCCGTGTCCCCACGCTGTCCCCGTGTCCCCACGCTGTCCCCATGTCCCCACGCTGTCCCCGTGTCCCCACGCTGTCCCCGTGTCCCCACGCTGTCCCCATGTCCCCACGCTGTCCCCGTGTCCCCACCCTGTCCCCGTGTCCCCACGCTGTCCCCATGTCCCCACGCTGTCCCTGTGTCCCCACGCTGTCCAGGCCCCTGCCGTGCCAGCCGCCCTGGTGTCCCTGCCAGGCCCCAGGCAGAGCTGCTGTCTCCTGGCTGAGCTGTGACTGGGGTCACTGGTGCCAGGCGCCCACTCACAGGCGGGCTGGGAAGCCACAGGCGTGCCCACAGTGCCATTTCTGGGGCCAGCTGGCTGCCAAACACAAAGTGACAGGCGGGAGGGCTATTCTGGGAGAGCTGCTGCTTTATTTTCTTCTCTGCAGAATGAACCCTTTGGGATGGGGCCAAACCCCCAAAATCGAGGGCTAAACTGAGAGCAGGGGAAAACCTGGCCCTCTTTGTCCTTCTCCGGGTGCTTGAGCCCCCTGCAGGGCTGCTGACCTCCCACGGGGACCTGCCACCCCCAGGGGGACCTGCCATCCCTGCCAGGACCTGCCATCCCCAGGGGAGCTGCAGGCTTCCAGCACCCTGGGATCTGGGCAAGGTCACACAGATCTGGGCAGTGCAGGAAACTTTCCTTTCCTTTCCTTTCCTTTCCTTTCCTTTCCTTTCCTTTCCTTTCCTTTCCTTTCCTTTCCTTTCCTTTCCTTTCCTTTCCTTTCCTTTCCTTTCCTTTCCTTTCCTTTCCTTGCCTTGCCTTGCCTTGCCTTGCCTTGCCTTGCCTTGCCTTGCCGCGCCTTGCCGCGCCTTCCCGCGCCTTCCCGCGCCTTCCCGCGCCTTCCCGCGCCTTTCCTTTCCTTCCCGCGCCTTTCCTTCCCGCGCCTTTCCTTTCCTTCCCGCGCCTTTCCTTTCCCTTCCCTTCCCCTTCCCCTTCCCCTTCCCACGCCTTCCCTTCCCTTTTTCCTTTCCCTTCCCGCGCCTTCCCTCTCTTCTCTTTCTCTTCTCTCCCTTTCCCTTTCCTTCCTGGCAGTTTGTCACTGGTGGGACCAGGTTGTCCCCTCGGGTCTCTGGCAGGGCTGGGTGGGCAGCTGGACTCCCCCATCCCAGGCCAGCACCGCAGGGCAATTTGGGCACCCCAGTCTGGGCAGCTCCATCCTGGTCGAGGCACGAAGAGGGACACTGGAGGGTCCCTGCTGACATCCCTGTCCCTGCTGGCCGTGGGCAGCCTCTGCTTGGGGTCACAGCAGTGACACCGCGCTGCCAGCTCGGGCCTGGAGCTCTGCCAGGGGCACGGGACAGGGACACGGGGACGGCCCAGCCTGGCTTGGGGGTGCTGAGGGGGGACACGGGGACGGCCCAGCCAGGTCTGGAGGGTCGTGAGGGGGCAGATGTGGATGGCCAGGGCCACAGGAAGGTGACAGTGGGCATGGGGATGGCCCAGCCGGGTTCAGGAGAGCTCAGGGGGATGTGGGGATGGCCCAGCCGGGTCCGGGCTCGGTGCGTTCCTGTGCCGGGATCCCTGGAGCAGCTCCCGGCCCCTCACCCCGCTGTGACCCCGCAGGCTGCTGGCTCCGGGGTACACGGAGACGCACTACAGCGAGGAGGGACAGCCCGTGACGGTGACCCCCAACCACACGGTGGGTGCTGGGGCACGGGGGACGCTCCCCTCTGTGTTTCGGGGGGTTTTGGCACTCGGGACGGAGCCAAAGGCGCAGCGGTGCGGGCGGGGGAGGTTCCCTGGCAGCATCCCCGCTCCCGTGGCAGCAGGAACGCGGCAGCACGCGGCTCCTGCGGCTCTTGGCCCCGGGACAGCACCTCGGGACATAAACACGGGCAGCACCGGGCCCTCCCCGTGGCCCCCACCGGCCTCCGGTCACCCTTCCAGCGCCGCGCCGGGCCGTGTCCCGGCGTGAACTCCGGCTCCTCCCGCTCCCGGGCGGGGACCAGCGCTCGCCTGGCTGGGAAATGGAGAAGGGGAATTGGAAACGGGAAATGGAAATGGGTGCTTTTCTGGGATCAGCACGTGGGGATTGCTGCCCCCAGCCCTCTAAGGAAGGTCTCCGCCGTGTCTCTCCAGGAGCACTGTCACTACCACGGCCACGTCCGCGGCCACCGCGGCTCCTGGGTCGTGCTCAGCGCCTGCTCGGGAATACGGTAATGGGGAAATACGGTAACGGGGGAATACGGTAACGGGGGAATACGGTAATGGAGGAAGGAATGGGGTATGGGGGAAGGAATGGGGTATGGAGGGAGGAATAGGGTATGGATGAATCAGGATTGCAGGAATGCAGGATCAGGGGCTTGTGGAGCTGCCAAAGGGTGGGATGGATCCACTGCTCCCTCTCTCTGCAGGGATCCCCTCTGGGATCACCCGGAGCAGCAGTGATGCTCCTGCAAGCCCAGCTCCAAGTGCTTTATGGGGCTGATTTTCCCACTGCTCCCGTCTTGTCCTTCTTCCTTCTCCCATGCCTCACCCGAGCCCAGGGCAGGCTGGGACAGGGACCATATTTCTGGCGGCACGAGCTTACTCGCAGGGGTTTTATTCCTGGAGCGGGCAGTCCCTGCAGCCCAGAGCGGCTGTGCCAGGCTGAGCTGCCTTCTGTGCCCTGACCTGGGGGGTTTTGGTGCCCAGGGTTTATTTGTCCCTGGGGCTGTTTGGGCAGAAATCCCCAACTCTCGTCCCTGCTCCCACCTCGGGAATGGACCAGGCTGATGAGTTTGTGGGGTCTCAGGGGCTGGGGGAGCCGCGGCAGAAGCACCACAGGAGCCATTGGGACTGTTCCCATTTCCAGGGGCCTCATAGTGCTGAGCAGCAACACCAGCTACTACCTGAGACCCCTGGGGACCCCTGAGCCAGCTCTGCACCTCATCCAGCGAGCAGAGCAGCTGCCCATGCCCGGGGGCACCTGCGGGCACGGCCACGACCTCGGGAGCACCATCGCTGGCATTGCCCAGCTCTTCCAGCCACAGCACCCACGGGTAAATCCTCAGGGGTGAATCCTCCTGGGATCATCTACATGGGTAAATCCTCACGGGGAAATCCGCCTGGGATCATCTACATGGGTAAATCCTCACGGGGAAATCTGCCTGGGATCATCTACATGGGTAAATCCTCACGGGGAAGTCCTCCTGGATAAATCCTCATGGGATCTTCCACTCGGGGAAGTCCACTCAGGGAAATCCTCACGGGTAGATCCACTTGGGTAAATCCAAATGGCTAAATCCACATGGGTGAATCCACATGGGATAATCCACTCGGGTAAATCCACTTGGATAAATCCACTTGGGGAAATCCGCTCGGGTAAATCCTCATGGATAAATCCACTCAGGTAAATCCACATGGGTAAATCCACACAGGGGAATCCACTCAGGTAAATCCACACGGGTAAATCCTTGCGGGTAAATCCTTGCGGGTAAATCCACACGGGTAAATCCTCACGGGTAAATCCACACGGGTAAATCCACACGGGTAAATCCACACAGGTAAATCCACACGGGTAAATCCTCACGGGTAAATCCACACGGGTAAATTCACTCAAGTAAATCCAAACGAGTTAATCCACATGGGTGAATCCTCATGTGATCATCTACATGGGTAAATCCACTTGGGATCATCCACAAGGGTAAATCCTCGTGGGTAAATCCACACAGGGAAATCCACACAGGGAAATCCACAAGGGTAAATCCTCGCAGGTAAATCCTCCTGGGTAAATCCACTTGGGTAAATCCACTCGTGGTCTGTCTGGGGACAGGCAGAGAGCCAGCAGGGGCTCTCAGCAGCACTGACAGCTCCCCTGTCCCCGGGGCTGGGCAGGGCCCTGCAGGCAGGGTGGATCTGGGGGTCTGTGTGGGTGGCTTGCCTGGCTTGAGTTTGGGCAGGAGACCCCAAAGAGAGAATTTGTGGGTTGGGTCCCCGTGCTGTGTCCTACACAGTGTGGGACATGAGGTGAGGTCATTTGGAGCCACCCAAATGTTCCCTGTCACCTTGTGCCTCAGTTTCCCCTCTCAGCCGTCCCTCCTGGGCAGCTCAGTGGTGTCTGGGGGTCCCAGAGCCAAGGGCTGCCCCTCTTTGCTGAGCCCCGTGTCTGCCTGCAGGCCAGGAGAGATGCCTGGAGGACCATGAAGTACATGGAGCTCTTCATCGTTGCTGATCACACCCTGGTGAGTGCTGGGGGGCAGAAACCCGGGATCCCCCCTGCCTCCACCTTGGATTTACCCCGCGGCCCTTCCCCATCCTCACCTGTCTCCAGTACAGGAACCAGCACCTCAACCTGGGCCACACCAAGCAGCGCATCGTGGAGATCGCAAACTACGTGGACAAGGTGAGGGAGCTGCCAGGACCTTGTGTGACCCTCAGGGACTGTCCCCGTGTCACCAGGGCAAGGAATCACAGAGCTATGGAATTGTTCAGGTTGGAAACGATCTCTGAGTCCTTCGAGTCCAAGCATTCCCCAGCACTGCCAAGGCCACCACTGACCATGTCCCCAAGTGTCACATCCACACAGCTTTAAATCCCTCCAGGGATGGGGACTCCACCGCCCTCCTGGGCAGCTGGGCCAGGCCTTGGCCAGCCAGCAAGGAATTCGGGAGTTCTGTGAGCACGTGGTGGGCAGGGCTCTGTCACCCGCGGGCTGAGCTCCGCAGGGAGGCGTTCGCTGCCTCCTGCCTGGGATCAGTGCTGGCATCTTTGGCAGAGCAGGGACACACCGGGGTGTTGTCACGGGATGTCATCGTGCCACCCTGACGGGCTCCTGTGCCCACACCTGTGCCCGCGGAGCCCGCGCTTGCAGGTGGATTTGGGAGTGGTGTGTCCTGGAGCCACGGCGACCCGCCGGCTGGAATGGCACTGCAGGGAGGGAGGATGTGCAGGGAATTCCAGCGCCCGCGGCCTCCAGCTGTCCCCCGCTGCAGTTTTACAGGCTGCTGAACATCAAGGTGGCGCTGATCGGGCTGGAGGTGTGGACGGAGCGGGACCAGTGCTCCGTGAGCAGCGACGCCAACGCCACGCTCTGGGCCTTCCTGCAGTGGAAGAAGTCGCTGAGGGCGCGCAAGAAACACGACAACGCCCAGCTGCTGACGTGGGTCTGGGGGCTGGGGACAGCGGGCAGGGGGTCCCACCTGGGGCTGGGCACTCTGAATGCCCCTGTTCTCTGTCTGGGCAGAGGGAAGACCTTTGGGGGCACCACCATTGGCATGGCCCCGCTGGAGGGGATGTGCAGCGCCGATAACTCCGGAGGGGTCAGCGTGGTAAGGGGGGCTGGGGGTCCCTGTGCCACCCCGGCCTGCTGGGGTTCTCCAGGGGCTTGGAGGAGCAGCCCCCTGGGCCTGGGCTGCAGCCTGAGGATGATGTTGTGGCTCCTGACCCCTCGGGTGTTGGCCACGTGTACAGAGGGGGAGAAGGGGCTGCTTAAGGTCTCCCAGCCCCGGTGCACCCCCAGCTCCCAGCCAGCAGCAGCGCTGGGATCTCCTGTGCTGCTCCTGCCCCTCGTGCCTGTTCAGGATTTCTGGGATCGTCCCTGCCCAGATAACTTCTCCTCCTGCTGACGGTGGCCCTGGGCATGACGGGGTGGCCACGGTGGCCCTGCTGATCCCTGGGCAGGGTGGTGGGGGGCACCCAGGTTTCTGGGTTTTGGGATGTGCCCCGGCTTCCAAGCAGTTGGCTCCAGCCAGGAGCTTCCCAGCAGTCCCAGAGGGGAATTTCAGGAGACCAAACCCCACTTCTGCCATGAGCCTTCCTCCAACCCCTCCTGGCACGGGGTCCGGCTGCACCCCCGGGGTGTGTGCTCCCTCCGTGGGCCCAGCCCCGCTCCCTGCCAGGGCTGTCCCCTGTCCCTTGCCCGTGGTGGCGGTGCTGTCAGGCCCCCTCGTGTGCAGGACCACGCGGAGCAGCCCATCGGAGCCGCTGCCACCATGGCCCACGAGATCGGCCACAACTTCGGCATGGTCCACGACACCTCGGGCTGCTGCGTGGAGGCCACCCCGGAGCAGGGGGGCTGTGTCATGGCAGCGGCCACGGGGTGAGTGCTGCTGGCCCTGGATGTGTCCCCAGAGCCCCCAGTGGGTGCTGTGTGCAGCTGGGTGGGCTGGGAATGTTCCCCTGGAGCAGGGAAGGCTCCAGGGAGAGCTCCGAGCCCCTTGCAGGGCCTGAAGGGGCTCCAGGAGAGCTGGAGAGGGACTGGGGACAAGGGCTGGAGGGACAGGACACAGGGAATGGCTTCCCACTGGGAAAGGGGAGATTGGGCTGGGACCTTGGCATTTGGGGATTCCTGGCTGGGCTGGAATTCCCAGATTTGCTGTAGCTGCCCCTGGATCCCTGGCAGTGCCCAAGGCCAGGCTGGACACTGGGGTTGGAGCAGCCTGGGACAGTGGGAGCTGTCCCTGCCCATGGCAGGGGTGGCACTGGGTGGGCTCACAACCAGAGGTTGGTGACAGTTTCCTTTCCAAACTCCTTCTCCCTCTGCGTTTTCCATCTCCTGCCAGTACACTCATCCCAGATATCCCTGCCCTGTGGAGGAGCAGCTGTTTATTCCCTATTTTTTGAGCCCACCTGCTCTTCCAATTAGGAAAGAACAGTGGGACCCCACCTGTGGTTTCAGGCTGTTCCCGGCTGTTCCCTCTTGGCTCTCAGGGCTGCCAGACCCTGGCACTGATCCCACAGGATTTCTGGGTGGATTGTGGCGGGAAAAGTACATTTCTGACCGTGTTCAGCCTGCCCCTGGTTTGCACAGCCATGTATATGAATAAATATAAATATAAATATAAATATAAATATAAATATAAATATAAATATAAATATAAATATAAATATAAATATAAATATAAATATATGGAGGGTACACGGGCTTGCTCAGCTCCATAAGCTGCAGGCACTTACAGGTTCCCCTCCAGCCCAAGAGACTTCAAAACCACTTTTATAAAATGTCCCCTGTGTCATCTCGAGAATGAGATGCCCTGCTATGAAAATATTTTTCAGCTTTAAGAGGAAATGAAACTGTTGCTAAGAAGGAGGAAATGCTTCCTTCTTCTTCATAAACCACCGAAACCCCCACAAACTGTGAAATTGGAGAAGAATCTTGCTCAGAGCTTCCGTAGAAAATGAGTGTTTCTCCTGTTTCTCAGCTCCTTACACACTGTAGGCTCTGACTATTTTATTTTTGCTGCTCCCTGGGTCCTTTTTGGTGTTTCTTTTCTGTATTTCTTTAATTTTAAGTGATTTTCACCCGCGATCTCAGCTGCGGGGTAGCTCAGCAGCCCAGGTGGTGTTTCCTGTGGTGGCTCAGTGAGAACAGGAAGGGGTTTGGTTTGAGTTAAGAGGGGAGCAGAGGGGCCCTGCAGGTGTGGGGACGTGCCCCGTGGGAGGCTCGGGGGGGTCTGCGGTGTCCCAGGGCAGAGGTGACACCTGCAGCAGTGCTGGGCTGGCACCTCGGGCTGGGGCTCCCACCGCGGCTCCCCGGCCCCTGTGCGGGGGTGGCTGTTCCAGGGGTGAGGGACAGAGACCCTGCCTGCCCCCACCCCATTCCCGAGCATCTGGGGCTCAGAACTGTCCCCTGGTTGTTGTTCTGGCTCTGCCAGCCGGGCTGGGAGCCGTTCCTGGTATCCCTGGGCTCACTGAACAGAGGGGACTCTGCCCTTGGGAGGGTTCGTGCCAGTTTGCCCATGCCCTGCATTCCCAGTTCTCACTGATTTCCCACCTTCTCCCGGCCCTGCTCCCCCCTTTTCCCCCGGCACAGGCATCCCTTCCCCCGCGTGTTCAGCTCCTGCAGCAGGAGGCAGCTGGAGAATTACTTCCAGAAGGGAGGGGGAATGTGCCTCTTCAACCTGCCCGACACCAAGGACCTGGTGGTGGCACGGAAATGTGGCAATGGCTTCCGGGAGGAGGGCGAGGACTGTGACTGTGGGGAGGTGGAGGTACACAGGGGGGTCCCCTGGGATGTGGGGGAGAGAGGGATCCCCTCCTGGGATGTGGGGGGACAGAGGGATCCCCTCCTGGGATGTGGGGGGACAGAGGGATCCCTTCCTGGGATGTGGGGGAGAGAGGGATCCCCCCCTGGGATGTGGGGGGGCAGAGGGATCCCCCCCTGGGATGTGGGGGACAGAGGGATCCC
>WEKY01021747.1:81355-93198 GCA_013390045.1 Picathartes gymnocephalus
GGAGGGATGGATGGATGGAGGGAGGGATGGATGGATGGATGGAGGGAGGGATGGATGGATGGATGGAGGGAGGGAGGAAGGGATGGATCCATGGATGGAGCTCTGGTGTTTTCAGCAGGAGTTCAGGATCTGCTGCAGGACCTACAGAGCTGAGCCTGGGCAATCCCAAACATCCAGGTGTTCCTGCCCCTTCCATGGAGTCATGGAATGGTTTGGGTGGGAAGGGACCTCAAAGCCCTCCCAGGGCCACCCCTGCCATGGGCAGGGACCCCTCCCACTGTCCCAGGAGGATCCAGCCTGGCCTTGGGCACTGCCAGGGATCCAGGGGCAGCCACAGCAAATCTGGGAATTCCAGCCCAGCCCCTCCCCACCCTCCCAGGAATTCCTTCCCGGGGTCCCAGCCCGAACTCCCCTTTCCCAGTGGGAAGCCATTCCCTGTGTCCTGTCCCTCCATCCCTTGGCCCCAGTCCCTCTCCAGCTCTCCTGGAGCCCCTTCAGGCCCTGGGCTGGTGGGGGTGGAAGCAGGACTGGGTTCTTGGAGCACAGCTGGATGGTTCCACACCATGGGATGGATTTGGTGGTGGCCCTGCCTTGTTTTGCCTCCTGTCCTGTCGTGCCGTGGTGCTGACGGCCCCTCTGTGATCCTGCACAGCCTCAAGGACAGCAACTCCCTCCTGCTCCTCTCCCTTCCCTCCTCCTCTCCCCTCCCTCCTTCCCTCCCCTGCACGGACAGGAGCTGTTGTTTCAATGGAATCTAAATGACAGCTCTGTGCTTTGGCCAGGGTTCAGGGGCCACGGCAGGGACAGCAGAGCCACAAGTGCTCTGTGGATGATTTCAGCTCCCTCGAGGAGGGGTGACCCGTTCCAGGGGCGAGCTGGGGCTGCTGTGCACGTTCCCTCTGCATCAGCTCCGAGGGCTGGCTGGAAACGGCACCTTTGTTCCTGGCAGGAGTGAGGAGCTGCAGGGCTGCTCCTTCTGCCTGCTGCCCACTGGGGCTGGCACTGGAGGAGTCAGGGGTCTCTTCTGCAGCCTGGAGAAGGCTGTGGGGACACCTTACAGCCCCTTCCAGGGCCTAGAGGGGGCCACGAGAGAGCTGGAGAAGGACTTTGACCAGGGCAGGGAGTGAAAATCAAGGGGGAATGGCTTCAGGCAAAAGGAGAAAGGTTTAGGTTGGATATTGGGAAGGAATTGTTCCCTGGGAGGGTGGGGAGGCCCTGGCACAGGGTGCCCAGAGCAGCTGTGGCTGCCCCTGGATCCCTGGAATTGTCCAAGGCCAGCTTGGGCAGGGTCTGGAGCATCCTGGGCTGGGGGAGGAGCCCTGCACCGCTTTGGGCCTCTGGGATGGCACAGAACTCCTGATCCAGGTCACAGAGCTGAGCCCTGGGCCTGCGCGGGCGGTGACGGGAGCGGTGACACTCGGACCCTGGGATCCCCGCGCTCCCATCCATCCGGGGGTCCTGCCGCAGGGCCCCCGAGTGCCTGGGAACAGCAGGGCTCTGCCAGGGCAGCGGGGAACTGTCTCAATTGTTGGCCTTATTCAGCCTTGAAAACATAATTTCTGCACCGTTGGGCACCTCTGGGGCCAGAGCCACCGTGGGACGTCTCAGGAGGTGACAGCAGCTCCAGCACGGTGGCCGGGCTGGACACGGGGCCAGCTGGCAGCTGCCTGGAGACAGCCAGGGCAGCAGATGGAGAGCCCAGAGCTGGGGTTTGCCTTGCCCGGGGGAATCCTGTGCTGCAGGGACTGCCTGGGACTGCCACCCGGGAGTGGCCCCGGTGCCCGGGGGAAGCCCAGCCCTTGATCCCTCTCCTCCTGCAAGGTGGGATCCCGCTGCCTCTGCTGCAGGAGTCACTTTGTTCCCACTTTTCTCCCCACTCTGCCCCATCATTTGGAGGAGTTACTGCATGGGGTGGTTCCAGCTGCAGCTGCTCCTCACTCACAGCCCCGGTGCTGCACGCGGGGCCTTCTGCTTTTGTCTTCACCTTCCAGATTCCTCCTAAGCTTCCAAACAGAAAGATTCCCCCTTCTCTGTCCTTATCTGCAAGGTGAAAGGAGGGAGAAATTGTCTCCTGCCTCGGGGAAGATAAGTCACGTTGGCCTCTCCTTCTTTAGAAAAGTCTCTAATGCCATTTATCAATTAATTACTGGGTTGCATTTCTGTCCATTAATTCCCCCTGCTGTCTCTCAGTTTGGGAAAGGTCTGTGATGCTCGGGCTCTGATTGTCCTGTTCTCACCCTGCTTTCTTTCTCATTTTCCACTTAAGTGGGTACGAGAGCCTTCTGTATCTGCTCCTTTATTTCCCCTGCAGATTTCTCTGCCCCCCTTCTCCTCTCCCCCTTGTGTCCCAAAAGGATTTCACTTGAGTTTGGGGGGGGAATGAATTAAACTGTGTGGCTCAGGCTTTAAATCCTAATTCTGCTCAGGAATCAATTGTTGTGGAGCCAGGAAAACATTTTCACTTGGAACTTTTTACACTGGCAGATCCACTTTCAGGTCACCTGCAACATGCTCTGGTTTTATATCAATCTCAGTCCCTTGTTTGGCTTGAAATAACCAAACCAGATAATTTTGAAAAAGAAAAGCCTCAATTTACCTTTCCCCCCCAAAAAAAAACCCCATTTGATGTCTCTGTTTGAAACAATATTTCCCTTGATTCACTTCAGCTTAAAACACAGAAGTATTTATTTTAAATGGGAAGAAGTTCCCACATAAGTGGGTTTATTTTGTTCCAATGATTTGCCAGTGAAAAATGGAAAAGTATAGCTTTGGGGTAGGTCCAAAGGAAGGTTTTCCTTCAGTCCAATCACTCAATCTGTTCAATCACAGAGCTGTTCTCCCCACTCCCCAGGCTGCTGCCGTGAGGAGGGGCAGCAGCGCTGCCAGCAGAGCCCTGCAGTGGCAGGGGAGGATGCCCTGAGCCTGCCCACGAGTCCCCAGCCAGCCTCGCACCCCTGAGCAGGGCCAGGCCCTGGAGAAGGGGCTCGAGTGAGACTCAGAGCTCAGCCTTCCAGGATCCTTTTCCCAGGGATTCTGGAGGACAGCACGTTGAAAGCCAGGCAGAAGAGAATCCTTTACAAACCCCTCAGCTTTGGCCAGAAAGAAAAGGAGATTTTTGTGCTGCCTGCAGATCCCACTGGTTCCTACCAAGCTGTGCCTGGGGCTCAGGGCGGGGTTCTTGGGGTGTCCTGGGCAGGAGTTGGACAGATGGTCCCTGAGGGTCCCTTCCAGCTCGGGATGTGCCATGATTTTATCATCCTGAGAGGTGCAGCTGTGTCAGTGGGCACGGGTGTGCCCATTGCCCAGGCTGCCGGGTTAAAGCTGGGCGATTTCTCCAGATCCCAGGAACCCAGGGATGTTCACCCCCAGCCCAGGCCAGCGCCCTCTCCCACCTCTGCCTGCTCCCTCCTCCAAAGCCACTGCGTTCCTCACCCTCCTTCCCTTCTGCAAACCTTCCCTCCTCCAGGCTGTTCTTTCCCCTCTTCCAGGGGAGGATTCCTTTGCTCCCATCCCAGCCTGGCCCCTGCAGTTCCCTCTGCACTTCCAAGCCCCTCCCCAGCTCCGTGGCTGCCGCTGCCTCCTCCCCTGTTGGGAATATTTTCCTCGATGAATGGAGACCCTGGGAACACTCACAGCGTCCCATAAATGTCATCCTACTTTGATTTTTTATGATGAAGCCGCTGGTTTGATGCGGAACTGAAGCTGGTCCTTCCTCTGTGCCTCCTTGCTAAGCGAGGGAGTTGCTGGTTGCACTTCCAGTCTTTCTGTTGCCTTTGTGGAAAACAGATCCATTTGCTCAGCTGTGGATGTGGCTGAGCTGGGAGAGTTTCTGTGCTTGAGCAGGAGAAACAAACCCAGGGTGTCTGTTCTGCTTTCCCCGCAGCCAGGGGAAGTGTGAGAAAAGGGTGTTAATTGGTGACAGCTCCGTTCCTCCGGGCTGCAGGGGGAAAAGCAAAGTAACCCTGGCAGGATGTGGCTGGAAAGGAGCCGCAAAGAGCCCTGAAATCTCCTTGGCTTCTCCTGTCAGGGTGGAACAAAGAGTGGACACGGCAGAGAAATCCAGGTCTCACCCCGAGAAAATTGATTTCCGTCTGGTTTTTGCAGGATGTTTGAAAAATGGTGGGATGCAACTCAGACAGGATCAAACTGAGGATGAAAAATGGGGAATATGCCTGGATTTCCTTTTATTTCCTACCTCCCTGGGGTGCCACGGGGGCACAAGAAGGGAAGGAGGCCAAGCTGGTACCTGAGGGAGGAGGGAGAGGTGAACCTGCCTGTGACAAGGGGGTGCAGCTGGACCGTGGGATGGATTTAGGAAAACCTGGACTTTAAAAATCAGATTCATAGAAAACCACAAGTCCCTGGGAACATCTCAGTTAGGAACCTCTGGAGGACACAGAGAGAGGCACGGAGAGAAACCTGTGGGGCAAACTGTGGAGGGAGAGGAGCAAAGAGAAACAGAATTGGTTTGGTTGGGAAATCCCTCTGAGCCCATTGATTCCAGTGCTCCCCCAGCACGGCCCCGTGTCCCCAAGTGCCACCTCCACAGGGCTGTGAATCCCTCAGGGATGGGCACTCCAAACCTCCCTGGGTGAGGAGGAAATTTTCCATGAGGAAATTCCTGCTGATATCCAGCCTGAGGCCGTTCCCTCTCCTCCTGTCCCTGTTCCCTGGGATCAGATCCCAAATCCCCCCCGGATGCCCCCTCCTGTCAGGGAGTTGTGCAGAGCCACAAGGTCCCTCCTGATCCCTCATTTTCTCCAGGCTGAGCCCCTTTCCCAGCTCCCTCAGGAATTCTCCAGTCCCTTTCCCAGCTCCCTCAGGAATTCTCCATCCCTTTCCCAGCTCTGTTCCCTTCCCTGGACACGATTCCAGCCCCTCAGTGCCTTTCCCAACCCAGCTGACAGCCCTGATCCCTGGCTGTCCATCCGTGCCCATCCCGGGGGATGTGATCCCAAGTGATCTCTGTGAGTGGATGAGGTGTGGAAAAAGCTGCAGCTGTTCCATGCATTAAAGGCTTTGCAAAGCCCCTTTTCCAAGTTGGGGGACAGGAGCTTAAAGAAATCACCTGGAAGGTTGGGAAGGAGTGGGATTCTGCTCTGCCTTGCTCAGAGCAAGAAATACCTGGGCAGGGAAATTCTGTTTGTGCAGCAGGAATTCTCCTTCCAGCCCGGCCAGGGGCTGCAGGGGAAGAGGGAAAGGCTCTCTGGGAATCAGCAGAGCTGTGGAGGAGCAGCTTGGTGAGGGGAGTCCTCTGCCCCAGGAGAGCTCAGCCCCTGACTGGTGGGATGAGGAGCCACGGTGCCACCCTGCCCAGGGAATCATGGAATCAAAGAACGGATTGGAAGGGACCTGAGAGCCCACCCAGTGCCACCCTGCCATGGGACACCTCCCAGTGTCCCAGGGTGCTCCCAGCCCCATCTCCAACCCAGCCTGGAACATTGCCAGGGGTCCAGGGGAGTCCATCCCTGGTGTTTCCTGGTGAGGAGGCTGCCACCTGAGGAATCACCACCTGCTGGGACACAAATGCCCGGCCTGGAGGGGTGGGAAAGGTGCTGGACACAACACAAATTTCCACACAGAGTGGTAAATAGATGCCTGAGCCCCAGATCCCGAGTGCATCCCTCCCCGTCTGCCACAGCCCAGCTCCTGGCTGTGTGTGGGTCCCAGCCTCTCCACCCAGCACCCCCAAAACAGGAGTGAAGGAGGGCAAAGATGTTTGTTTTCCTTAGGAAGCTGAGCAAGACCAGGTGCCACCTTTGCCACGTTGATGCACGCTGCCCTCAGCCAGCCTCACCACCTGGACTTTAATTACCTTTTCCAGACCCTCTACCAATGGCTCCTTCTTCCCTCCACGTGGGAAGGCCAGAGAGCAAAATCCATCCTTTGTGCTGGCTCCTTTCCATCCGTATTCTGCAGCAGCAGCTGCTGCCCACTTCAGTGCACAAAGCTTTGCTCGCTTCTCTCTTCTTCCCCTTCTCCCTCCCTTCCTGACCCTTCCTCCTCCTCCTCCTCCTCTGGCCCTTTGCCGACGCCAGCCCAGGCTGCAGACAGTGCAAGGGCCACTGAAATTGTGTCCCTGGCAGGGGAACTGCTCAGCCTGGGTTGTCTGAGGACAGGCACAGCAAGGCAGGAGGGGAGGAAGGACGGGATGTGCTTTGCAAAGCTCACGGCTGCTTTGGAGGGAGGGCTTTGTTCTGCCCGGGGCCCGCTGGGTGTGTCCCTGCAGGGCTGGAAGGCCGGGATTTGGGGATGGATGCTCCCTGGGGAGGGGCAGCTGCTGCGGCCCCGTGGGGTCTCCACGGGGAGCTGCTCCAGGGAAGGGGGACGGGGGAACTTTCATCAGCTCCACCCACCTACACAGAGCCCTGCTGATCCCCCGTTCCCTGCAGGTGACTCTGGCTCTCCTCCCCATTAATCCCCACGCTCAGTCGCTCCAAGGGTGGCCCTGGAACTCCGCAAAGGTGGCATGGGAGGTGTGAAGGGGCAGAGCAGCCGATGTGTAATTGGGCTTAATCTTCCTGCGCTCAAGGAAGCGACAAAACATCTCCGTGTGTCTGCTCAGTCAAAACACAGCCCCATCACGGCTCTGCTGCGCGGGAACAATAAAGATGCAAATAATGGCAACATCTCCCGGCTTTGGCCCGCTCGGGTACTGGGGAGAGCTTTATTGTGTTCTGATTGCTTTGGAAGGAATCCACGGCCCGGCTGCACGTGGCTCTGCTTCCTGGGGATGTGGAACTGAACGGCAATGGGAATGAGGAGCTGGACGGGAATGAGAATCTGAACTGGAATGACAATCTGAACGGGAATGAGGAGCTGAACGGGAATGGGAATGAGGAGCTGAACAGCAATGAGGAGCTGAACAGGAATGAGGAGCTGAACAGGAATGGGAATGAGGAGCTGAACAGCAATGAGGAGCTGAACAGGAATGGGAATGAGGAGCTGAACAGGAATGAGGAGCTGAACAGGAATGGGAATGAGGAGCTGAATGGGAATGAGAATCTGAATGGGAATGAGGAGCTGAACGGGAAGGGGAATGAGGAGCTGAACAGCAATGAGGAGCTGAACAGGAATGAGGAGCTGAACAGGAATGGGAATGAGAATCTGAACTGGAATGAGAATCTGAACGGGAATGAGGAACTGAACGGGAATGAGAATCTGAATGGGAATGAGGAGCTGAACAGGAATGAGGAACTGAACAGGAATGGGAATGAGAATCTGAACTGGAATGAGAATCTGAACGGGAATGAGGAGCTGAACAGGAATGAGGAGCTGAACAGGAATGAGGAGCTGAACCGGAATGAGGAGCTGAACCGGAATGAGGAGCTGAATGGGAAGGGGAATGAGGAGTTGAACAGGAATGAGGATCGGAACTGGAATAAGGATGAGAAGCGGGGTCCCTGCACCCCCTGGCCCCGGGGATATTCCCCACAGGCAGAGCCGGGGGCACAGGGCACAGGGGGTTCGTGCTGGGTGGGGGCTCGGTGCTGGATAGCCGGGCGATCCTGAAGGGAATGTGGTGGGTCCGTTCCCAGGCCCGCCCAGGTGGGTGGCTGCCCTGCCCGGGTGCAGCAGGGCTGGCCCAGCTCTGTGGCAGCTCCAGCTGCAGCAGCTCTGCCCTTCACTGCGATGGGAATCCCTGCAGCTCAGCTTTCCTTCTGGCAATCCCCGGGACAGGTTTTGAGGGCTGCTAGGAAAACAGTGGGGTGAGCTGAGATGAGATGGCCGGGTTCAGGGGGGGCACGTGGGGCAATCAAACCAGCTTCTATCTGTCAGAGACGGAGAGAGGGAGATTCCTGTCTGTGCGTGACATCAGATCCATCCCTGGATCTCCGTCTGTCCCACACAGAGCCAGAGGGATGGCACAGCCTGGGCAGGGCAGGTGGGCAGGGCTGGCTGGGGATCAGGAGGTGGCAGGGACGGTGGGACGGAGCTGGAAGGTCTGAGAACCCTTAAACAAAAAAGCCCAGAGCTTTTCTGGCCCCCGTGCTGAGTGGAGGGCTCTGGGGCCAGGGAAGGAGCCCCTGGGGGTGGATCCCCGATGTCTCTGAAGTGAATCAGTCTCTGCATCCCAGGACCAGCAGGCTGGGGGATCCCTCTTCCCGGGGAGGATCCAGGAGCTGGCAGTGGCTCCTGGCAGTGGAATTACAGCCAGCTCCTTCCCCAGAAGAACTCGTTACCCGTGACAGGAGGCACGAACTGCTCGTCACCTGTGATGCCGAGAGCTTTAATTGCTGCTGAGAGGAGACAGTGACAGCCATTTATCCCAAAAAACCATCCATTGCTGCTGAATGAAGTGTTCAGCTGAGAAATGAATGGCACCTCTGAGAGAGGAGCAGGGGAAAAGTCAGGTAGGGAGGTAAAACAAAGGATGGTAACCAATTAATCCTGGCACAGGTGTGAGGTTCAGATCCTGCTCCCCAGCGTGGGAGGGTTCTCGCTGCCACGGGATGCTCTGGCTCTGCAGGAGGAATCATTTCCCTGTTCCGTGGGCTACCAGGCAAAAGTGGGGTTTCCACCGTTCCCCCAGAAGAATACCCATAAAAAATAGAATTAAGCTTTACATGGAAAGCTTTGTGCTCTGCCAAGATTTACAGACAAATAAGATGTGCCTTCAGTAGGGCTTGAGTTGAATTCCCCTCATTTTTAATTGGTGGAAAGGTTTCTTTGAGGGAAAAAGTGAAAGGCGTAGGAATCATGTATGATTTGCAAGAGTTGTGCTGGATACCTCAATAATCCCAAGAACAAGAATAATAAAAGATGGAACAAGAGAGCTGTCCCAAGCAAACAAAATCACACCAAGAAGTTTCCTGTCAAACCCCAACGTGTTTGCAACTCAGATTCTATTTGGCTCCAGCAGACTGACAGTTCTGCCTCTGCTCCTCAGCCCTTGCCTCAGCTCGTGCTTCCCCCCTGCCCTTTTGATAGAGTAACTCTGTCATAAATATTTCACTCACTTGTGTCCCAGCCCAATGGGTTTCAGGGAGACTCTTTGATTAGTTTGGTTTGTTTTCCTTCGGCTCTGCAGGAGTTAAAGGTTGTTCCATGGCTTGTGCCTGCACTGCTGACAGCCAGGAAAAAGGCCTTGGAAATCTGAAGGAAAAACCAACGCAGGTGCCCAGAGGTACTCTTAGAATAGATTCAGGCTCCTCGGGTCATTTCTGTGCCCAGGCCTGCTAAAAACCCTCTGTCATTTGCTGCCTTCCCCCCGTAAATCCCAGTCCCTCCGCAGTGGCTGGTCCTGGGCTCTGTCCAAGCTCTGAGGGTCCCACCCATCGCTCCCTTGCTCCAGCCTCTGTTTTTCCTCCCTTCCTTTCACCCCCCAGCCCTTCCCTTCCCCCATTTATCTCCCAGATGAGACCTTTGGAGCTGCTCTGGGACAAGAATCACCCGCACAGAGCCATTTCCTGCTGGCCCAGCAGCAGGGACACCTTCAGAGAGCTTGGGGGGATCCCTGAGTGAGGTCTCTGCTCCCTGCAGCCAGGATGGGATTTCACCCGGCTTTGCCAGGGATTTCTGGTGCTGTTTGACTCCCTGGACACAGCTGAGAGGGGTGAGCTGAAAAGGAGGAGAGGTGAGTTATTTATCCTGCTTGGGGACTGGGAGGAGCACAGCACGGATTTGAACTTTCCCACTGGCTCCAGGAGGGCCAAGGAGCCCGGGCTCAGGGACCTGCCTTCCCTCTCCGTGAGGAAATGACCTCAAGCTGCACCAGGGAGGGTTCAGGTTGGATACTGGGAAAAATTTCTTTGCCAAAATTGTTGTCCAGCCCTGGTCCAGCTGCCCAGAGAGGTTTGGAGTCCTCATCCCTGCAGAGATTTAAAGCCCTGTGGAGGTGGCACTTGGGGACACAGGGCAGTGCTGGCCCTGGCACTGCTGGGGATGGTTGGACTGGGTGATCTCAGAGGGCTTTTCCCATCTAATGAATTCTCTGATTCCAAACTCTGCAGTGGGGATGGGACCCTTGGATGACCCTGGGCATGTCCAAGGGTGGGCACTGAGGTCAGTGGATTAAACCCCCCCCGGGGAGCTGTGCCCAGCCACTCTCAGCCCCAGGGGCTCCCTGGCAATGCCCGTGCTGGGCAGGAAGGGCAGGAACGGCCCCTCCATCCCCATCTCTGCCCTCCAGGGCAGGCCAGGGTCGGCCACGGGGCTGGCGTCTTCCTGGGAAGCTCAGACAGCTCCAGGGTCTGGCAACATCCTCAAACCAGCTGAGCTGCTGCTGCTGCTGCAGAGGCACCACCCAGAGGTGACTGGGCTGGCACAGGTGTGTCTGGAATCCCGGAATCCCAGGCTGCGTTGGGTGGGAAGGGACCTTAAATCCCACCCAGTGCCACCCCTGCCATGGCAGGGACACCTCCCACTGTCCCAGGCTGCTCCCAGCCCCAGTGTCCAACCTGCCCTTGGGCACTGCCAGGGATCCAGGGGCAGCCACAGCAAATCTGGGCACCCTGTGCCAGGGCACAGCCCCTCCCAGCCAGGAATTCCTCCCCCGTACAGTAAAGGCTCACTTATATCAGAGCATTATCAAACAGGAGTGCTTTCCTGAAATCCTTTGCCACTCACACTTTGTGTTCCCTCTCGTGCCAAACCTGTCCTGCCTGTGCCAGCTGTGCCAGCAGTGCCCACCCTGCCCTGGGCTGGAGTCCTGTGCAGCAGCTGAGCCCAGCAGCCTGCAGGGGAGCCTCTCCTGGGCTCTGCCGTGGGCAGCACCAGTGCCGTTTGGTGTTAATTGCCAAAGCTCCCTGCAATTCGTTGCTCATTATTTCTGTTTGCTCCCCTAATTAACGATGGTTTGTGTTCTCTCTGCTGCTTTCGTGGCTCTCACTCTCCTTCCCCAGCTCAGCCTCTTTGCTGCTTCCCCTCTCTGCTGCTGCTTCCCCATCTCCTGCTCCCTCAGCATTATCTGTTTGCTCTCCCGGGGGGTTCCTTTCCAGCTAAACGCTGCCATTTCCAGCACACCAATTTTTTTTTTCCACATCTACGTCTCTTTTTTCTTTCGGTTGTTGTTGTTGTTGTTGTTGTCCTGGTGATTGCTTTCTCCCCAGCTGTTTCTTAAAAACTCCTTGCGTTTCTGCTTCCTGAGCGTGCAGAAATTGCCCAATCTGCTCCAATTTGCACTTGGGTTTGCATTTACAGAGATTACCCGGAGTTTTGGGGTTGTTTTATTTGTGCAGAGACTTCCAGTTGGTGGTGTTTCAGATCTGGGATGAGGAGCCTTGGACACAGAACAAGAGTGTGTTCGGAGGGCCAAATGTGTCATCCTGCTCCAAACTGTGCATGTGACAGCTGGACCTGGAGCCCGGGATCCAAACAGCACCCTGACCACTTGGAAAAGTGCCACGGGCAGATCCAGGCTGTGACACCCTCGGTGTCCAGGGCAAGGCCTGAAGTGTCAGCGTGGGTGTCACTCTGTGGCCGTGTCACTCTGCTCCTCTCCCTGCCAGCTCCAAACAGCTCTGGGCCACACGAGAGGCGGCTCTGGCAAGCTCGGGAGGCTTTCCCAGGTTCTGAAGCTCAGCAAAAATTAGCTCAGGCTCAGGTGGAGCCTGCTCTGGGTCAGAGGCGGCCCGGGCAGCTGAGCTGGGCATGGGGAGCTCAGCTGTGCCCTGCCACAGGAGCCCTCAGGTGCCCGGGGTGGCAGAGAGCCCTGGGCAGGGATTTCCCCCTCTGGCCTGCTGGCCCTCCCGTGGCTGTGGCTCTGCTGGGACCTGCAGGTCCTTCCCAGCTCCTGGGATGGGCTGACAGAGATTTCTCACTCTCCCTTCCCTTCCCTTCCCTTCCCGCGCCTTCCCGCGCCTTCCCGCGCCTTCCCGCGCCTTCCCTCCCCCTCTCCTCCA
>WEKY01021748.1:0-16722 GCA_013390045.1 Picathartes gymnocephalus
ACCTGTACTTCAAACCAGGACAAACTTCCAACATCATGCTGGCACTTTAGATTCACGTAGGAAAAATCCTGACTATGACATGAAAATTCTTTGGGAGGTGTTAAATGTTTCAAAACTAGGCAATGCTAGTACCTAAAAGCATACTCTGCCCTGGTCTAATCCAGTTCCTATTTTTCTTTCTTTTCTGACAGAGAAGTGGTCCAAAGTCTTTCTAAGTTCACCTTTACACCACCTTTGATCAGTATCCTGGTTCAACCAAAATAGACAACAATATAACTCTAAATTGGAGACATCTTCAGAAGTGGATGAAGGTCATGATTTAAAACCATTTTCTGTTGAACTTAAAACAAGGCTTCAGAATATGATTTCCCCATGTTTCATGTTGGGCCCTAAGACCCCAGCTGCAGTTTGATTCTATTCATGTCTTTGGAGTGACCACTTAATACATTCCAGGGCTTATATTGACCCACTAAGTAATATATTCTGTCAGAACAATTATGTCTCCTCAACATTCCTCAAATAGAGATTATTTAGTGTACCTTATAGAGAGATACTGGATAAATAATTTAAGAATTTAAAGATTTTTTTTTCTGCCTATATAGATCAAATTTTTCCCATCTAATAGCAAGTCAGGTTTTTTTTCAATAAAAGACTGAGTCTGTCAGACCAATACTGGTAAGAATTGAATGTGGTCTTGCTTATTGTGGTTTTTTTTCCTAAATTGCTTTCCAGTAAGGAATGCATAGGTAATGGGAATTAAATTTTGACCTTTTCTTCCACAGTTTAGGTGGTCAACTAACTAGTAAAAGCTTATAAAACTGTAATATCGAGGTTAAAATGATTCAAATTAATGTTTGATTATCCTATCTTCCCATCTTTTGAAGAAAGCATTGACAGCTAAACTAGGAACTTTTCTTGTCTCCAGATAGATGAACTGAAATACCAGATTATGATGATTTTGAAGTGTAGTTGGCACAGAAAGCACTGGATGGTCATTCTCTGAAATCCTCCTGGGTAATTTGCACTTTCTTCACAGGGAATTGTGTGCCCGTAATACCAGAGACTGATAAAAGTGTAAATGGTACAAATGTCCATCTCTCCAGATATTCAGAACCTATGATGAAAATATGAACTCTGGTTTTGCACTAGAGGCAATGAAGGATTCATATTTGTCACCTGTGTATTCGAGATTTACACAATAGGTCTAATTCCCTCTAAGATTTTTGTTGCACTCTGAAAACTTTCAGATAGCTTTACATATCTTTAATCCCTATTAATTCCTCAGAAATAATTCTGAGAAAATTTCATTTGCTATTTTCCCCTGTATGTATGACAGTCATATGCCAGAATATCAAATTTCTCTGCTAGGCTAAAGAATAGTATATGGCAATATCTGTCTAAGTTTGATCAACTGTAATTTCTACAGAATTAATACAATGATGTATCTGTAGGATGTCTACTCTCTTATCCACATTTTCTTCTATTGTTCTTTCTATTGAAATAAATTGCTTGTTATCTAAAGGGCAGTCAGGTTCTGCATAATAATTTATTTTAAATAATAATTTCTTTTGCATCTGTCATATTATTTTCTCTTTTGCTTTTAATTTCAAAACTAATCTTTCCTTAAAAAAATTTAAAATCTGGTGAGGATTCTTAAATTTTCTACATATATTTGCTTAAAGCAAACACAGTTAAAAATAGTTGTTTATTTTGTCATGATCCTGTTCCAGAACTTTGGACAGCAGATCAAATTACCAATAAGTGGATTAAATGGAAGTCATTATATGTAAAATAGGAAACCTGTCCATAACAAAATAAGAAATTGTTGGGGGTTGGGTTGTCTTTCCTTTTGTTTCCTTTTAACAGTATAGAATTTTTTTCCATTCAGTTGCTAAATAGCCTTAATTACTGAGTACTTAAGAAAAACAAAGGCTATACCTAGGCCTAAAGAAAAGGCCCATCTATGTTTACTGTTCTGTCGGGGAGTTTTTCTCTCGAAGGGGGTGGGGGGTGGAGGAATATCTCGAGAATTGGGGACTGGTAAAAGGAGAGGGCAGGGACGGAGCGGGACTGGCTTTCGGAGGAGGACACGGGAAGAGACAGCTCTGCGAGAGAAAGTTTTTTTTTTCGCTGCTGCTGCTGGAGCCCTGGCTTGGAGCTGTTTTCTTCTGCCTCTTGGGTGAGCCTCTGCTTGTGAGAGCAGCCACTGAACCTGTTGCCATCTGCTCGGGTGCCCAGAATCCCTGAGCTCGCCTCTCCTCGCTGGGCTAGGAGCCGGGCNTGCTTTCCAAGAATCCTGCTGGGGCACTGGAATCGACTGCTCCAAGGAGGTTTGTGAAGCAAAACCTCTCTTCCGTTTTGTTTTCCCCTGCTAACTGAACCACCATAGCACGTGCTCCCTGCCGGCTGTGACCATCACTGCACTGAGGGGGGAAAGTGCCTTCAGGCCAGGGGGTCGGGACCGGGTTCTTGGTTCTGTTTGTTGTTAGTGCCATAAGAGTTGTTGTTTGTTTGCTCTGTTATAAATCCTAGTAAAGAACTGTTATTCCTACTCCCATATCTTTGCCTGAGAACCCCTTAATTTCAAAATTACAATAATTCGGAGGGGAGGGGTTCACATTCTTCATTCCAAGGGAGGCTCCTGCCTTCCCTAGCAGAGACCTGTCCTTCAAACCAGGACAGAAATGTATAAAATTCAATATATGACAAAATAATTTCAGAGGCAATTGCTGAACTCTGAAAAAACACTTTACTTAATTATACATGTAAGTATGTATTATGTTTATGCCATAGTTAAAGAAATATCCATAAAAATATTTTGTTTCCTTGTAGCTAATTCTGGAAAATCACTCAGTAGGATTTTCCTACCTATTAATTTTTCTAAGAGAATTTGATATTTGGCAAACATTCAGAAAAAGAATCAGCTACTTAAATATCTTCAATACTGATGTGTATAGTGATTTTTTTACAATGTATAAATGTTTTGAAGGATTGCCTACAATGAATATTATCTTTTGACTTCCTCTTACAGCATCAGTGAGGAAAAAGAAACAGTGATTTAGGATTTCCCAAGAATTTCACTTTATCTTCCAAAAGTGATTTGGTCTCTTGTGTGTATTATATAAATAAATAGATAATGTACAAGGGCTAATTTCCAAAGAAAATGTCACCTTTCCACTTTTCGTTTTGATTGCAAGTAATTATACTTGCAAATAATTGTTGGTTTTTCTCAAGTACTTAGATGTCTGAATACCAGATTGTGCCCACCAAAGAAGTAATTAGACTCAAATGTATAATAAAATGAGCCCTCAATTAATTACAGATTTGAAAATACAAACACAAAAGCGGAAATTTAGCTACAATACAATTGAAAAGGAGAGAGAAAAGAAGAAATCCTTATATGGAAAATCGTATATTCCATTATTTCTGTCTAACCACTATATTTTTATTTAGACATTCCACTTAATAGCAAAGAACCACAAAGTCCTATCCCAAGATTCTTACAGGAAAATAATAATCCTGCATCTTATACTAATAAAACCTAAAACATAAATAGCCTTGGCCCTTGCCTAGGACCATGCAAGATTCTAGACAGAAACAACTGCAATTTTCCCACAGAAATTAGATTCAGAAATTGCATGTGATGGTTTTCTTGCCTTGTACCTGTGAAGGTACTGACATTTCCGCAGAGTGGTTGTGAAAAACTTACCATTCAAAGTCAAGGATATTTTATTATTGATTCATATAATTACTAGACAAAGGGTGGGAAAGAGAAGTGTCTAAACATCATTTGTGTCTGCCTTGCAGTTGTCTAACTGTAGAGGGACATTAAATCAGCACCACTTTTTGAGACTTTTAAGGGAGTACCTTAACTAGAATCCTTATTCTTATAACAGGGCTTATTTCTACAGTTTTCTTCCTTGGTCCCCAGGGGTTTCTCCTGTATATCAACCACTTCATTCTCAGAATCACCTACTATATGAGCCAGCACATTAATGTGCCTGCCAAGATATCAGATGTTTCTTCTTCTGTAATCAGTGTGCAAGAAAATGTTACAATTTCTCATTTCTGGAGATAAAAGTCTCAGGCTGTTCTTTTACCTAATGATCACAGACTTCCCATGTGAGCAGACACTATTAACTTATGTGAATATCATACTTTAAGAAAAACATTATAAACTTCTTGTTGTTTTATAGCATCCTGGTTACAACATTTACTTCCTAGCAACAGAATAATATTTCCCAGTGAAGTGAAATCATCGTCAATAGTGGAAAAATTCAAATGACAGAAAGCTGATCAGACGAAAGATTTAAGATAGCAGTATCAAGCAGAGTAAAAGATTTAGGAGCAGAAGTCACACTCACTTTCTATTGCTTATTTTTGAAAAAACTCCCTTACTTGCTCGTGATTTTTCTTGGACTCCCAGCTAATTTATCTGGTTTTCCTCTGAGCATTTGCTGAGTTTGCTGTCCCTCTACACCCACCACTTCCTCTACCAGTTAAATACTCTGATGTGAAAACAGAAAGGAATTTTTCAAAAAAATGTTTTTACATTAAATAGCAAAGATACGTCAACTGTAACTTTTAGTGGCAATATGTCTGTTTTCACGAAAATGTCACTAGAATATTTCCCGGGTCTGGAGTCAGAAACGGGAGAAAAGACTCATTAATCGAGAGGCATGCTAATGATCTGTGCTAAATTGGATGCATTCACGTGGGTGTGGGTGTTAGACCTGCCCTGGTTACCACTGGCAACTCCCAGCAGCCCAGCGGTTCCGTGTCCCACTGGCCATGGAGCAGGAAATCCTCTGGCTGCAGCACTGCATTCCCACCCCTTTCCCATTGTCCAGATGGGGAATTTACTCCTCACGTCTCAGGACTTACTCCAGAACACACAGCTGCGCAATCCTCCACACTGCAGATGTGGGCAGCTCTGGTGGAAGCATTCTTTTTGAAGGAGCTTTCAACTTGCTCTGTCCTATGCCAAAAAAGTGGCTTAACTACAGAACAGTTGACTGAGAAGAAGAGGAAGGGAGGAAGCAGTCTCATTTGCTTGCTTGTTTTTGGGGATGTCACAGAAACAAACAAATAAACAATTTTCTGTGACACCTGAAATTTGGGGTTGAGTTTATTTTATTATTTTTCCATGACATAGCATTCCTGTTATCTAACCATCTGTAGTTAATATGGTACTGTCAGCTGGTGCTTACCAAACTTTCAAATCCAAAACATAAGACCTCATGCAGTAAAATCCACTGAAAACATATCCTTGAATTTATAAAATGTTTACACAGTGCTGTATTCTCACACTGAACGAGGAATTGCTGTACCAGCTTTGGATGATAGATACCATATATGCAGACTGTCTACAGCCATCCTAACTTTCTAAAACTGTCCTGTCTTAGCTGCTTGCTCTCTATAGTGATGTGCAGCTGCTGGATTCCATTGGCAAATGGATGTCTGTTCACCAGCTGATGGCTACACTCAATTAGAAAATTGTCCTGGTGCCTGCAAGAGTAATTTGTAAGGTATGTGGTCCTTGATTCCAACACAGACATTAGAAGTGCACTTTCCACTGAACTCAATAGGCTTTAGATAGAACATTCATTGATGAAAAAGGGTCTGGCACAATGAATTCAAATGGAAACAGGAATGGTTACAAATATATGAATAACCTGTGGAAAATGCAAAATTCCCCAACTAACTCTGCCAATAATCCAGATGTTGCAGATGCAATGAATTTCATTATTACTTACCAAAAGAAGAAAGGAAAAGAAAGTAATGCATTTAACACAATTTACTATTCAAGCTTTTTTCCAACATGTTTTTATAATAAATTGGAATTATTATTTATGTACTGTGAAAATTATTCCTCTTTCTACAATTTTCACCTGACATAATACTTTATGGTTGTGTCAATGTAAGACCAAAGCTTCTCACTTGGAAAACAGAGATGAAACATGAAGGCTTTGTGCTTCAAGGGCACATTGATGCAGAAGTCTAGTGCAGAACTGATGCTGAGATACAGATATTTGCTGAGGTCATCCACCTTGGTACAATGGTTTCCTATAAATAGGGAAACATGAATAATTTACTTATGTATGAAGTAGCTGATAACTCTTTACTATAGAAGTAAGTTGAAATATGTGTCTGATGCTATCTGTTACTGAACACTGTCTGCAATTACCATAAGATGGTCTCACTAAAACCAATGCTTGATATATTTTTTTAACCATAAGACCAAACATTTTGACAAAATGTCCTTTTTTTCAGAATTATTTGGTGGAAGCAACCTTCCTAAGACACTGAATGTTTATATGTATGCATATATGTTTTGTGTGTAGAACTTCCATACTACACCATCACTGAAACTTTCTTAATTCTAAAAACCTAGGAAAAATTATTTTTCCAGGGATGTATTTCTAAAATCTCCAAAACAGGCAAGAAAAAGATTGAATCTGGTCTTTACTTGAAACAGTAGACATAAAGCATTTTTCAAAGTTCTTTGCATTTAGATACATATATATAAATGTGCATATATGTATAAATTTATGCACATATTAATTATTTAATTACAATTTAAATCTAATATATAGTATAAAGCTGATCTGGTACAACTTAACACAGTATAGAGCACAAGCCCTATCTATCCAGGTTATATCCAGGTTAATGACTTTGTTATTCACATAAATTTTAATGCTCTGTGCTTTGGGGCTTTTTCACATTAACTATAGGTCCCAGCACCACCCTGTATAAAGCAGTATTAGGTATTGCTCCTCCAAGCCAGGCCTATAGAGTTGTTCAGTCTCCAACCACTTTGGTATGGTACCTCAAAGGAACTCCTATGCTGTAGGAATGAAGAGAATATAGATTTTGGAGGGAAAGCTAGGACTGGATGGGGGAAAGAGAATTCCTAACAGCAGGAGCAGCAAGAGCAAGACCTATCCATCCCTAAGAATAACTTCTTTTTTTCCCTTCTGATCTTTGCTATGGCAGGATTTCATTTGCCAGTCTTTCTGAGAAGCCTGTAGTTAAGCCTGTGTGAACTAATGGAACAAAAATTAATTGTGTCAAATATATTTTTGTCTTTATGCATGGAGATTTTTGACTAAAATTAGTACTTATTGGCACTGACATAATGGTTAGCATTAGGAATGGAACAATAATACAAGTCTGACTGTGTATCATCCTATTGTACTAGAAAAATAGGTGTTTTTTTCTTAGACAAAACATTACTTAAAACCATAAGAAAAATATCCCCTGTAGAGAACAACTTATTCCCTACTCATTAGACAACAAGAAATGAATAGCTGAAACAGATAACCAGTATCATACAATTAGATCTTCAAAATAAATTTTATGCTAAGTTCTACTGAATCTATAGCAATGGACATTTGATTTGTGGCTGCATCAAAAGTGTCTTACAAAGAGATTTGAAGGAGAAGAGCATAACAGTTCTTTGGTTTTTTTCTTACATGAACCATAAATTCTATGTAGACGTGAAAATATTCACAGTGCTACTACTCAGGAAATGGAAAATCAAGGACAGTTTCTGTCAGATAGGGGAAAGAGACTAGCTATATATATTATAAATGAGAATTTGCACTCATTGTGTTATTCAAAGTCTTAAGACTAAAAACTAGTGAAAAAGAAAAATTATATGCTTCCTAGCCCAAGATACAGAGGCCTTTTTCCTGTTCTGTACTGTTTTCTTGATTTGAACAATGAGCTTTACCTAAATTAAGCTGATTTTCTGTAAAGTAGTGGAACATATGTGTGAGTATAGATTTGTCCTGGGAAAGCCTGCTGCAGTATTAACAGCTAAATTTTTAGGGACGGAAACACCCAAAAGAATTCTTAAACATCACTGAAGTCCAGTCATATGCCCTTTGACATGCCAACATCAAATACATATTTCTAGTTCGTAGTAGTGCTGAGCCTGGCTCCTGGGCTCAGGACAAATGTTTCAGGTGTTTTAGCTCAATGTGTTTGTTCATGCTGTTTTTAATTTTCTTCTACATCTTGCGTAACAAGTAAAAAATATATACACACATTTGCCCAGTTAGAAGTTAGTAAAATTCCAAAAAGAAATAAATTCAAGTTAGAAATTACGGATCACTTGTCATGGGTTCTATAGGTATTTTTCACTTTTGCTCCTTATTTATTAAAGGAAATCTTGCCAAGTGGAGAGTGTTCAAAGGAAGAGGAGACAAGCAGATGTCCTTGGAAAACTGAGGAATGTCTCCACAGCATGGTTTCTGCCATAAAAAATTTGCATGCAACAAGCAAGAATATATCATATTATGAATAACTTTTGCTGCCAGCATGTTCTGTTGTGATGAAAGTGTCATTCACCACAACTGTGATCCAAGAGGCTGCTGGCCTCAAGATTTCTCAGGCTTCCATGGCTAAGAGATAGATATGAGGACAGAAACTGTTCTTGGATGCCATGTTATGCCACAGTGTCCTGTAGGCATTAACCTCCTTTCTCTTTACTGTGCTTCTGCCAGCTCCTACATTCCCATCACGATGCTGCAGTTTTTCTCTAGCTTTTCAGCAAGAAGTGTGAGATGCAGCTGATGAGCTACATAGGCACGAGAATTTTCAGAGCAGGAAACATATTGCACTCTGCCACAGACAGAAAGTATTTGTTTCTATCCAGTTGAAGTCCAACAATGCATTTTCCCTATATTTATGTGTCCAGGAGGAAAATGTGACCACCAATACAGCTTTGCAAAGATTCCCCTTCCTTATTCCCTCTGGGACACTTCCCAACTTAACTTCCTTTTAGAATGACTCATACTCTCAGCAAAACCAGAGTACAATAGACTTTGTCTAGCACTGCTTAAATTTGGGTAGTACTGTGCAGCATTTTGAATTTCTGTTGTAGTCAGTGTTTATTCCTGTCTTATTTTTCTTAGAAACAGATGTGGCTTCTTCTTTATATAACCATTTTTCATTATACTTCATCCCAGATAAATTTGCAGAAGTTCCATTAATTCTTGTCAGAGTAGGATAGAATATCCAACCCTAGGCTTAAAAATAAATTTGTTTCCTGTTGTATTCAATGTCATTGCAAATTGTGCAGAATTTCAGCTGAATATAAAAGGTGACTTGTCAGGTTCTTGAGAGAGGAACTGTGTTTTCTCAATTATCCATAAAATAATACCATATCCATATCCTAATACAATGAAGATCAGTGATCCTAACTGCTCCAAGAAAATATCAGAGCACAACAGCTAAATAAAATATATGTATGTTAAAAATACTTCTGTAGCTAATAGAAACACTTATACCAACTTCATGAATTTTTTTTTAGACTCTTGTTTTTCAGTAGAGATGGAGAATTTTTGCAGTGGCTTATATTCACTTAAAATTATCTTTGTATACTGTGTCTGTTTCACTTTTTTTTCTCCTTACTGCTCCTATACTTGTCTGCAAATCATATTGTATATTAAGAAAAAATGCTGAAATGTTAACAGATATCTGAAATATTAAATCCAGCTTACCATCCTTTGGCATCTCTTTCCTCCATTGTTTCATTTTGATGCAGTTATATAGTTTTAAAAAACAAAGTAACATCATCAATCAGTATGATAACCCTTCAATAGTTGCCAAAATTTACTTTGACTGTTTTGAATTGTAAATTGTGCAAATTGGCTTTAACATTCCATCCAAATAACTTGCTGCAGATGATGACCGTGTTAGAAATTGGGCATGATTTGCTTTTAATGGGTGTAGTTTGCTTTGTGTACTGTTCAATCAGGCCATGACTAAAGGTTTAACTTTCTGACATAAAACATACTTTAAAAGAAAATTCATACAGTCTAAAATGAAAACAGATGACATCCCAGCTCTGAATCTTGTTTGATAAGAGGAGAGTTCCCCATTGACCAAGTTTGTCAGTATTCCAACAAAGTACCATGTATCAAAACATTTGCTATCCAAAGACCTGGTCACAGAAAACTGATGGAAGTTCTCATTTAGACCAGTAGAAATCCAAGCACTTTGAATGTTTTGTTGATCCTTATTTAAAGAGTTGTGAAAATGCAACATATGGTGGGCTTTCATCTTATATGAAAGCTAAATCATTGAAGCACTCTTTTGTCTAGGTGGGAATGAGCTACATAGAGAAAATATGGTTCCCTAAGTCCTTTGCCCTTTCACAGTTCATTTATTGCTCATACACAGAATAAGTCTACCAACATTTGCTCATAATTGATATATAGAAAGTGCATGGCCTGATAATGTTCAGAAAACCTGAGAAAGGTACAGGGGAGGGAGGGAGGGAGGGATGGAGGGATGGAGGGATGGAAGGAAGGAAGGAAGGAGGAAGGAAGGAAGGAAGGAAGGAAGGAAGGAAGGAAGGAAGGAAGGAAGGAAGGAAGGAAGGCACACCTAGCTGGTCTTGAACTGAAAAAAACACATAGATTAAAAATTGTGATGTTTTGTCAGAGGAAGGAATTAATTTAGGCTCGCATGGTCCACAGGGGAGAACTGAACAGAATTCAGCTCTGGTTCTCAAGAACTTTTCATAAACCTCTGATTCCTTTACAGTCTCCCAGGCTGAGCTCAGAATATACTTTTTGTAAACAAAATCCAAAATACATTTTTAGGCCAGGTGCTGTCATAGACAAATAAGTACATATTAAGATTTTATCCAAACCCAAATGTGGTCCTGCTCTTAAATGCCTTTCAGGGTACTAGCCCTAGTGAATGGCAGCTCATTAATCCTCACTGCATTTCTTGAAAATCAAATGTTGTCTAATAGATTATGAAGCTCATATAATTCTATACAAAAGGTCTATATCAGAGATAAAATGGGAAATCAAGTTTCTATTCATTACCCCTGGTATGCAGTGGAAAAACTGGAGCATTTTTCCCTAAATGAACCTGTATCTTTACTTGTATTATAGTATCATTTTTGATTATAATTGTTTCATTATAAATGAGACATATAAAAATACCACCGTTTATCTAAATTTTTTGCAGAAATAACCCTATCAATATCTGAAAATAAAAAGGAGGAAATAAAGTTAATGAAGCTTTTGAAATTTTTTAAAATAAGTACTAACTTTAAAATTGACAATAAAGCTAGCAAACAACATTTTAAGCAAAGTGTTATGCATTATCCACAATGAAATATATAAATATATTTTTGTTCTTCTTTTTTTTTACTTATAGAAGAGACTTTTTTTGGTTTATTTTTTATTCCATTTTAAAATGTGACTAAATTAAAAGTCTCAAAGTTTGCCATGTAAAGGGAAAATAATTTCCTGTCAGGCTTAATAACAATCCATTAGACTCAGAATGGTTTCGAATTTTTCACAGTTGAACATGAAAGCACCTACTGTTGTGGGTCTGTAACAGAAATTCACGGATGGTTAATTTCTGAAATCAGAATATATGGTATGTAATTAATATAATCATTATAGAAACCTATAGAGTCAAAAAAGTGTATTGAGCCAATCGTTGCTGTTGAATTAGTGTGTGGGCTGGAACAATTAAAGAAATCATTTAACTTTCTCAAATATGATTCTCACAAAGTAAAATAAATCCTGTCAATAAATAAATATTTAGCAAGGATATACTGATTTTTAAAAACACAGTTATCTATTATGTTGGTAGATATTCTAGCAGTGATTGCAGAAAAGTGAATAAGTAGCTCATCAAAAGGCTCTCAACTTTAAAACAAAAACCTCCAGTGAGCATTGCAAAGCTATCTTATAGCAGCAATTCTATTTTGTTTTTCTCAATCTTTCATCATCAGTCTACAATCTGCAACAGCATGATTTTTAAGACTCTAACTTTATTGGGAAATTGGTGCTGATGTTAAAGATACATAGATAGCCAGATACCATCTTGCTTTTTTTCTGCCCTCATCAATCACTGTTCATTGGCAAGATATCCACATAGTGTGTGAAAAGACATCCAGCTCAAAATTTTTATGGGAGATTCTCTGCCCATTAATTTATTTGAAACTCTAAGCTTCTCTTTTGTGGGAAAATTTGATGCAAATATGTTTGCATATATTTAATGCCTATGATACAATTTAATGTATTCTTTGTCTGAAATCTGCAAAGAGAAAATCTTCCTGCAACATCTCAGTTTAGTTACTTTTTTGTATTGAAATTATGTCCCTTATTTGGGAAATCATGTGCTACGGGATAAAATTAGTAAACAAGTGCTCCAGTAAGTATATAAATTTAAAAACAACACTGCTTGTTCTTGAAAAAATGAACCAGTTCTATTAATTTTTTTTTTCTTTTACCCTAAAAAGCACTGTAGAATCAAGCAATTTTCTTTTGGGACAGGCAGTTCAGCCAAAGTAATCCTGTTAATGATCAGCACAAAACAGCAGTGGATATGAATCAGTGAATTAAATCTTATTAATTCTAAGAGTTTTTCTTCCAATAACACTTAGACTGCAATTCTTAATGCATAATCCAAAAGAAATAGAATAATTGAATTGGCTTAGAGGGTCAGATACCTGGAAACTATCTAACCATCACTAACACTGTCAAACTTTTGAAATTCAAGAAGGTGTCTGATTTCCCTTGGGATAAAAATTTTAAAAATATGTTTGCCTGCTGATTTTTATTAATTGCTTTTGTGTTTGAGAACAGTCTCCAATGCAGCGTTTATAACCTGTTCTCACAAATTGAATATCACAAAGGTACATATTGCTCACATGCATATATTTATACATTAAAAAGGAAAAAAAGGTTGTGTTTTAATTTGATAGTGATGCTTAATACATATTCAAAGAAAATTATATGAAACAGATGACTGCAATATGCAGAGAATGCAACTCAATTCACTCACAGTGTCTTTTTTTTCACTGATAAACATTTTATTTTTTTTCTTTGCAGTAAGTGACTTTATTGAATGGTTATACTAAACCAATTTTTTTGTCTTCTGAACAGCTAAGGGAGAATTAATAAAAACAAACCAAACCCTAAAAACTCAAACCAACCATTTATATGAAAAAATGTTAATTTTTATCTCTATGTGAAAGTCCAAAAAGCTGGTCAGCAATTCCCACTTAACTACTTAGGTGCTTAAAAGCCTACAGGCAACCAAATTGTACCAAAAAAAAAGTTAATGTGCAAAGTTTGGCAATATACTTACTTAGAGGATCTGCCATCTTGGCTGAACCAAGCAGCTCAGGGCCCCATCCAGCCTCCAGTTGTTCAGGATTTACAGAACCAGTGTCACTGACTTCAGGTCCCAAAGGAGCTAAACTGATATGAACAATCTTTGTACATTTAATACTCTCTGGAAGCCTAAATAATCACAATTATTTTTATTAAAAACCCGGGAGTAAAGGATTGCTGCCTGCCTCTTCAACAGTAGCTTAGAGGATGGCACAGATGGCCATCTTTAGCTACAGAGCTAAAGCATTTACTTCAGAGAAGATCTGCTGTGACCATCGTGTCTTAAAAAGGTGGAACAGAGACATTTCCCATGTTCTCTTCAAACCTGTGCCAGCCTTCAGTTAAGTAAAATTCAATGCATAACTTTGAAGCCTAGAGGGTACTGTAATTCTTTGTAAACTTCTATTAACACAAAGAGCAGTCACTGGGCCCATCTCTTGTGGGCTCTGAGTTTCAGTTCCACACATCCAAATTCATCTAGGTTATAATTGCTGGGCAGCTCTCAGATTTTAGGCATTGGAAAAAAAAAAAGTGATTAAAAATAGTAACTTATAGTAGGTAACTACAGATAAGATAGGGCTTTCGAAAAAATATATACCTTTAACAGGGAAGTTCTTGGTCAAAAGTTAGAAAGAAACATACATAGTAGTGGCAGAGGTAAAAACTCTGATGCACTATTTCTGAATTGTGAAAATCTGGTTTATATAGAATAAGCATAAATGGACCATTACACAGGTTAATCACATGAATAGTGCTGCAATAAAACCTGGATCTTTGCTTCAAGTGTCCTTTTGCTTTTACTTCTACTTTTTTATTGTTATTGCATTCAAGATATGCAGTAGCAAACAAAATGGTCATGAAATGAGCAGGTGAAGTAGTCACACATGGATGTCTGTGGGAAATAGACTTGTGGTACATCATGTCAGATAAGCTGTAGCCTGGTCTACCGTCTGCTAGGAAGTTTTTTATGATCAGTTTCTACATTGTAGATATCTAGAGCTGAGCCAGTCTTCAAGACTCTTTTCTTAGCCCATGAAGAGGAAAAGGCCTATTTACTGTCACTTTTCATCTTGGTGCTGATGTCTAAATTGAGGCAGAAGTACTGTAATGCAAAACCACCCTGTTTCTTATGAGCAACACTAATCTAAATCATCCTGGAATGATAAGATCATTTCAGATAAGTATAAACCCAATCATCTGGTCTGTCTTATAAATGTGGATAAAATTGTATTTGCATCTTCCATGTAATAGTCTTTGTAGTGTTCCTAAGCAATTTAATCCTCTGACTACAAATAAGGTACCTTCTTCAGACAGTTTGCAGTAAAAGAATGAGGTGGAAATTGTACAGTATTTACGCTCACAAATCCAAGGAGATTTTTTCCTGTGCCATCTTTTATTTGTCCTAATCTAGAGTTAAAATACTATATGAACACCAATTGTTCACTCTTGCACTGAGATTTTAAGGTCTTACAAACTATCCTCTGCTGTTGACAGATAATATTGTTCAGTACGTTTTTCTCCCTCAGTGTTTAGCAAGTCATGACATGGGCTGGTAACCTTGGGTGTGCTTTGTCTGAGAACTAAATATTCCATGTATTGTCATAAGGAGGATGCAAGACTCATTGTGAGAAAACACACCCTTCCAGCAGCTGTTGTTAACATAGGACATCATAAACATTTTTCCAGATCTGGAAAGACCTAGATTTGTTAACAAGGCTCCTCAGTGCCTTTAGTCTGGATTTTGCCTTCAGAAAGTTCTTTGACAACTAGTGACTAAAACATGTTTCTTGAGGAAGAAAATCTCAATCACCAGCATTTGTCCTGTTGGAATATTGCCACTGTAGCCAGCAGNTTCTTTGACAACTAGTGACTAAAACATGTTTCTTGAGGAAGAAAAAAAAGAAAGGTACTGTACCAGTGTGACAACATGTACAGGCCAAGCAGAATGAAGACTGGACTATAGAAAACCATTAATTTGCAAAAGATTATGTTATTTAACCCGTAAACAAATGCCCATGTCATAAATGCTCTCCAGAGGACACCTGTTCTTGTCTCAGCAAACCAAACACCAAGGCAAAAATGACTACGAGCTCTTCTATTCTCATAGGTAATCACTCATCACTGCCCTACATCACACCATTTTTCCATTATATAATTGGATACAGGACAAATAAATGCAATTTTCAAGGCTGAATCTAGTAGTTAATTGCTGCTATGGCAAGGTCAAACATTCAAACTGTGCATTGATGAATAGAAAATGATCTCTGTCTCCTATGCTGACAACATCACAAAACTGGTAAAAATTGGTAAAACATCTGAACAAATTAATATTGATTTTTTCATGTTCCTCTTAAAATCAAATATGCTCAGGACTTATTGAGAGTACACTTGGGTAAAAAAGAATGAAAAAGTAAAATTCCTAAGTTGATTTTTTTTAGGACTTTATTTCAGCTAATTTTGAAGAAGCTGTTATAGAATAATGGGCAAAAGATCTAGTATTACATTATACATCCACAAAGAACTATAATTTCTTTCCTCATTCCATTGTCACTGAGGAATAACTTCATTAAATTATAAGTATTATAATTTGATTGTGCTAATCTGGTTAAATGTTGGTGACTGCAATGTTAAAATCACCTGATGTCCCTCATTGCTGGCAAATAATTGATCAGTGTGGAAGCTAAGGTATAATTCCCTTCTTTCTAAATTAAACTTCTACATTTGGACAACAGACTTAAGACTAAACTCCAATGAATACACTGCTTAGACCTCTGTTATCTCTAATGGGAAACTAAGCCACTAATTCCAAATGAAGGGAGCTGCATTAGGATATGTAGGTTTGAGTGAAATTAACCCTACACGCAAGTGAATCTGAATCCATATATCCTTCCACATCATTAGACAATATTTAAAATAATTGCATTATAGCAACCGCATATTACTTCCACATTTATATCTTTTGTGTTTCTGTTTTCAAAAATGTCTGAGGGAAGATAAGATTGTAAACCAAAAGCAGGCAACAGAACAAAATTCTTGATCCTCTGAAGGTCTCCTGCAAAGTGCATGCATATCTGAACCCTTCCAGGGACATCCACTAGCTTGGTTTTTCTTTCCAGCTTTGAAGATCAATCCATTTCTGCATGAATAACTGTCTTTTAACTAGGGATTTATTTATCCTTCCTAATTTTAAGCAGTCAAGTATAAAAATTTTGGACATAGATCAGTATTTAGTCACCTAAATACCATTTTAAGCATTAATTTAGGGATTTGCTTACTGGCATCTTATGCTGTCAAGCCTGAAAACTGGTCCTTTAATGCCAATGGAGCAGCAAACTGGAACAGCCTTTTATGTTTATGAAACAATAAGGCAACGCATAGAAGCTCTGTATTTTCAGAGGAATAGCAGCCAAGCCACTGCACTAAGCAATTCTCTTTATTCATTATTTTAACAAGCAGATGATCTTAAGTACCTGAGATTTTTGTCACAGTATTTTTAATGAGTTCATTGAAAACTGAAATACTGTTGTTCTCTTTGGCCTTTTTTTCTTTTTTTTTTTTTTTCTTT
>WEKY01021748.1:16759-50279 GCA_013390045.1 Picathartes gymnocephalus
TCTTTTTCTTTTTTTTTCTTTTTCTTTTTTTTTTCTTTTTTCTGGTTTATCTTTAATTGAATACAAATCCAGTAACTATCAAGGGATAGAGAACACAAAATAGAGTCAATGTGCCCCAACTTTAAACATCTCTTAGGGATTGTTTTATAGTGTTCCAATGAAAAACTCTGTGAGTTTGAGGAAAAGAGACCACCCACATAAACACCATCCTTCTCATAATTATACCTGAAAGGCAGATAAGATTAATTCCGCAATGTGAAGAAGACAGAGGCACACTGGTCAAATTTCTGTGTCCTGTGGATATTAACAACCCTTTCTGGCCTCATCCAGCCCCACCTGGGGCTTTCCCTCACACTGCCCCACCAACATTTAAACAGTGGCCGTTCCTGTCCCCTGGATGGATATCCTGGACATACACTGTAGGCTCCTCTCCAGTGTCCTTCTCCTTCTGTCCCCAGCTTGACTCCTGAAGGGATCCCGGCAGCTACCAGTCCAAGCCTCCCGATGTTCATGCCCATAGGATTGTGCATCACTGGTGAGAACACAGACTGAACACATCCTCAGCTTCTCCCTCACTTCTCCATCACATTCATTACTGATGCCTGTCTGAAATACAGAGACACACTCCTCCACATCAGGCATGAATACTCCATGGATCTTTCAAACAATGCCACGTTTGATTAATTTCGGCACAAAAAATCATATTTTTAAGTAAAAAAAAATTAGCTTTGTTTCTGACACTTTCTGAAATGAAAAACAGGCAAAATAGTATTGGTCTATTTAATCGTTTTGCTGTTATGATTGAGCTTGGGTTTCCGCTGTTGCTCATCGTTCATAGCAGCAGAATTCACAGTTGTAAACCTTGTTTGTCATAGAAACAGCATCTTCTCCAGGTAAAATAGCTCAATTTTATAAGCAATTTTCACACTTAATTAATTGCTTTTTGTCTGTTCATAAATATGTCCATTTTAAAATAAAAAAAATCTGTCAAAATTACTTCTTAGGAAGTTCAATTTAATTACTGTGTTTCCTTGGTTAAAATTCCACGTATCAATACTTTAAGCACTGACAAACATGAAAATATTGTTGCTATATATGTGATAAATACCTGCTGTTGTTCTTGATGTACCTGGAGAAGAAACACAAGAGGAAATCGTTAGATAATTGAAGACTCGTTTGATTAAATGCAACTCTGTTATTTTATCCAGCCTCCCAATGTTGCACGTAGGTATGCAAGCTACCAAATTCAGGCAATTCAGGTCACTAGAATAGCCACTACTGTAAATGATAAAGCTTTCCTGGCTCAAAAAACTAAAAAATATAATGGATTGCAGTAAGTATGACAAAAAAGAAAGGGTAATTTGGTGCTAAAACAGGTGTTACTGGGTGAAGGTGTCTCCCAATCTCCTGATCAGTCACAGCTAAGAAGACCTTAGTTATTGCAGACAATTAATTTATAATTTATTTTTCCTATTCTAAGAAGCAAAACATGCAATCATGAAAAAAAATTGAATTTACTTGCAACTAATTCTCTCTTGGATGGTCAACCTGTCAAACATTTCTTCTGCAGAAATCATTACCTGTTTTGAAGGAGAGGCCTGGTGCCATTTAAAAGTAAGATCCAAAACGCACCCCTACAAAACACTCAGTGAAGCAGGACAGAAGAGAAAGGACCACGAAGCAAAGGAAAAAAAGAGCTCTTTCACTAAGCTAAGGATTTTCTGCTTCTCCATCAAAAACCTGGAGTAAGAATCAAGTATGTAAAACATGTAGGAAAACATGGGGAGATGTGTGTAAAATCTGATTATGGCCCAGTTAGGCTTTTCTTTGCTGAATGGATTTGAGACAGATTCCAACATTTCTGTAAATGTGAATGTAAAGACAAATGTAAATTTCTGATATTTTGCTTGCTATTTCAGTATATTAATTCCTTTAAGGCTTAGGGAAGTAGTGTGGAGAGTTAATTGTTTTTAGGTTTTACTTAATGGGAGAAACTTCAAAGACTAGATGTTATTTTTTCCTTAGTCCGACTGTAACTAAACAAATATATTTATTAGTTATGGCTTAAAATAAAAACAGACGTATAGCTCTTATTCTTTTATAGATTTTTACTTTACATGGGAGCTTTTTTGCCCTATTCTGGCTTTCCTACTGCATTTCTCATCCTCCAAACCTGAGCACTTACTCCACCTTATTCTGAGTAGAAGTCTCACAGCAATACAGGATACAGTTGTGTCTGCAAGGTAAATATTTTAACTTGGAAAGAAAAAAAAAAGAAAAAGAAAATAATTCATGAAAAATTTATATAGACATATGCTTAGAAAGTAAGTGCAACTTGTAAACAAGACTCTAAAGAAACATTTAGTGAGTGACAGAGAAAGAATTTTTTAAACCATGCCCCAGAATAAAATCACCACCCCTATGCTATAGATAGCATTTCTTTATCTTTTTCTCCCACTGATAATTTGTTGCATACAAATCTCAATAATTATTAACCACAGACCAACTGCAGTGGTAGACCTGCACTGGATGAGTCTTAAATGACAAATTAAAACTGTGTGATGGAGCTCAAACTAAACTAAACTAAACTGTGGTTTTGGATTTTATGACCTTGTTAAACCAACTGTTAGAAGATCGTTGGATCCATCTCCAGTTTAACCAACAACCAATTGCAGTTGATAAAATAAATTGTGACAACACCTAAGAGCGTTGGTCTTCATTAACCATGTGAGCGATTAATTGCTGAACAGGATTTTAAAAATTAAAGGAACTCAGAATTTGCTGTGGTTGGTTTGGAGACTACATCCTGTATATTGTACTTGTATTTTCTTCATGGCAATAGGAACTGAGCTTATCAAAGACACTAATAGATTCTATTAGCACTGCTTCTTTTTTAATAGAAATTATAATAATTGTACGGTTTTATTTTTCATTTTGTTTTGGGGTTCTTTTTTTGGTACTTTTTTTTTTTTTAATTTTATTTTCTAAGAGATGTTGCGAAAAGGTTTAACAAACCTTTCAAAATTACGTAGAAAACCCACTCAGGCTTGATGACATAGAACTCTTCATATTATGTGATTGATAACAACAAATCTGTTCATCTCTTCAATTACTGTAGGCTTATTAAAAAATAAAAGCAAGGTTTCAAAAAAAAACACTTCAGTCTACTTATGTTTCTAATTCTGCTTTTTCTGCTCCTACTGTATTTTCTACTACTTTTTCTTCTGTTGGCAAAGAAAATGTAGATACTAAGAGGAATTCTTTTAAAAGAATAGATAAAGCCTTTTCCCAGTGCTCCTCCTGAAGCCAAAGGTATTTTACTAAATACTTGTATAGAAAAAGAACTAGCCAGGTGATTAACATTTTTTTAATTTTCACTTACATCCTTTATTAAATGTACAGTGGGAAAATGTACTGGTGGGAAAAATAGTAAAGCTGATTAAAAAAAAAAGAAAACAAAAAACACACAAAAATAAACACCAGCACCAACCAAAATACCTAGAAGCACCAAAAGAACATAATCTCAAGACCTTCATAACGTAAGTTCAAATACCAGAGTTAAACATTAATTTTACAGAGCTCTTACACTGTGCATAAGGAAATTGTCAATATTTGGAAAGACTCACACATTCCAAGTGAAATGGTCCTTGAAAGGTATCCCGCCTTAATGTTCAACAAGGAATGAAAAATCATAATTGCAAGATGATCATTCAGTGAAATTATTTATCCTGCTACAGAATTCTTTCATGCCTGACAGTCTGTCACAAAACATAACCTTGATATTTTAATCTTTGTTTTCTCCATTCAATTCAGAATTAAAATACTTTCTTCTTGCTTTCCTTTTTCTCTATGGACTCTCAAAATATGTCTTTCTATTCTTATATCCTTATCACATATTTGCTCAGGAATTTGAAATGTCTAGTAATTTCACATCTTCTCTGAAATATTCTGAAATACTGATTTAAATATCAGATATATAACTTAAAATTACTGGATTTATGAAGCAACTTAAAAAAAAAAAAGGCTTCATATCTTGACAAAATCAAATTAATTTTAAATTTTAATTCCATTTTTGTTGTTTCTTATTGCTATAATTTTTTTCCTCAAGTAAAAGTCTTAGGAATTTCACATTCATTAAAATACTGAAGGACTATTGACTTCATCACATACTAGTTCCAGGAATTAAATGCCTTTGAATTTGGTCAGGTGTTACAAGCCAAGAGTAATAGGCCAGAAGTTACCAGAATTTTAACAGTCTCAGAAAAGAATACGAGGAAATTAAACTTTTTGTTGCAGAAGTTTTGTAAAAGAAAGCAATATTAAAGGACTTCTCCCATAGTTTTTATTTCCTAAGACTGAAAACTTAATTGTAGCAATCAGTCTGATTGAAGTAAAATTACTTTTAGTCACTGAAACTGCATTACTGGTAAATTTTTATCCTTGTACCTCTTGATTTAATGTGTTGCTTTTCTATAAGAGTTTCTGCTAATCTAAAAATAAATTTCAGAAGACGTTCAATATTTTCTTGTTGAAAAGACACTTGCTTTTGAAATCTATGCATGCACACATTTTATAGTGGTTATTAGTGTATTAAAACTGTCTCTTGTATTTATTTATAAAAATTAAATGTATTTATTTCTCTTGGAAAATCATTTCAAAATACAACATAGCAATGACAATATCCATAGCATTCTTCTGGTCACATACAAATAAACCTTGGGCACTCTTATCATCAGTAAATGTAGTTTGGAAGTCTTAATGATAATTTAGTAACTAGCTTGGATTAAACAATTAGCTAACTGCTTACTTTGGCATTTTTTTTTTAAATTCTGTCATCTTTTTACTCCAGTCATCTTCACCAGTGCAGGAAAAGCTACAGTCCAAAAATATCTAACGACTTAAAATACAATTTCCTAAGGAAAATTTGTCACACAGACTTAAGAAAAAAACCCTCTCATTCTTTCAGCTAACATTTTTTTCTTTCTCTTTTTAAATCTATATTTGCATTTTTATTATAAGAAATTACAACCACCCTAGAAAATAACTAGAGGCACAAAGTTTTATTGTTGTCAATATAACCAGTCCATTTCTTCCCTTCTGTTTGCCTTGAGACATTGATCTTCACCTGTACTATCTTCTATTTCTTTGTTCAAGCTCTGGTGATTTTGTTAACTTATTTTATTATTCTCTTGACGCTGATTTTTCCTTTAGCTCTGTTTTTTCCTTTGCTAGACTTGACACTTTCTTTTCCCATCAAAAAAATGTCAGACATCTCCTCAGGCCCCAGCATCCTAATTAAAACTGTGTATTGATGTACTACTTTGTTTCATTTAGTAGCACATCAATAGAGAGCAGGTAGGATGGCAAAGTCTCTCTGAGAATTCTGAGGTATTTTGTATTGATTTAAATTACTTCCTACAGAGTAACTTTGTACTTGATCTTATGCAGGTCGTATTATACTCCCTCTGGAGCCATTACCATAATGTTGATTTCAGATACTATGGTCAAAATTCTGGTCACTTTTGCAATGGGAAGCTTCAGGGACGAGAAGCATACAGGTAGTCCTGGCTCTCTTTTCCTTTTTTTGGAGCCAGTGTGAGACACTGGAAGTCTTGCTGGCTCAAAACACTTCAGGTGCATGTTTGGGTGAAGGGACAGGTCAGCTCTCGCCCTGGTGAGGCAGGGCCCTGCTCCGCACACCCCACCCCACCCCAGCCTGGAGCCCAGCCCCACAGTGGCCAGCAGTCCCTGGCACGCTGCAGGCAATGCTCCCCACCCGACCCTGGAGCCCCCATGCCAGCTCCCCAGCGGCCACCTGGCTGGAAGCCCCACCTGCAGGAAGGGCTCAGGAAAGACAAAGGATACTGAAGCCAAAGCATGAGGCAAGCACCTCTGGTGTCCCTATTGTCCTTGGATTGTAAGGCAGCTGAGATCATTCCAGAATCAAAGAGGCAGTAGCTATGCCGTGCTTTTCTCTCTTTCTCTTCTTTCTTTCTCTTGTTTCCTACTCCTAATTTCCCGTTCTAGAAATCTGGGTAATTTAAGTTTGTATGGGCTGTTTGCTAAGTCGATGTTCGGTGAACTGTAAGAGAGAATGGGACCTGCTTTGAGCAGTTTAACAGCCTGCACAAAAGAGAAGACCTACTTGACCCGAGGCTTAGAATTCATCTGAAACACTGTAGCACAAACCAGGTTTGGAGAAGTTTCCATTCATAATTTTTCCCAAATAAGATTAGGAGAAGCTGTTAGGTCTAGATACTAGCATGCTCAGTTTAGGAATCCAGACCCCTGCAACAGTGTCAGATCTCTGTAGGGGCCAGTGTATTTCTGAATACTCTCTTGTTTTTTGCTTCTAGTCTTCACTGCAGCTGGTTCTTCATAAAGAAAGAGATTTCTGGTGGTTAGCAAGAGAAGTCTGAACCATCTGTCACCACAGACATAACAAGACCTGGGATTAGAGAAGTTAAAGAATGGGGAGGACTATGATTATTTTGCTGCAGTGACCATACCCTTCTTTACATTAAGAAAAGGATTTGGATATAGGAAAAAAAGATAATGACCTAGAAGAGCCTAAAGGATGAATTATTTGTGCAGAATTATATGCAGTAGCCTCCTTTACTTGTGATTTGTGTTACACTGAGGGGAAAGGAGGAGCTGAGAACTTGGTATAGATAAGATATTACAGAAAATATTTGCTCATCTTTTCATCTTTCTCATTTAGCAACACCAATCCTAAATCTGAATAATAAGAAAGCCACACTCGACAAGATTATTTTTATCTTCTGAGGTCTAGGAATAGCTCAATGACCCTTTTCCATCACGACTGTTATCCTTTCTCAGGATGGTACTGATCCAAAGCATGTTAGCAACTTAATTCCTTGTTGAGACCAGGACTTTCAAGCCAAGCATATATCACAAAGACACTCTGTATCTACTCTTCATACTAGAAATCTCACCAGACAAGTGACTGAAGGCATTTGGAGAGTGAACTGTTTTCCTAACTTTTGTTGCTTTCTTGAAGTGCAGATTAATTAAACTATGCTCATTTTTTAGCTATTTGTTAACTAAGCTGCTACTAGAACAAGATCTTTCTGTGAACTTTAGGTTCGTTACTAAAATTGTGATTAAGCCTTCATAATTACCACTTGATTCTACATGGCAAAGGTTACACTTCAAAGCATGTCTTCTACCAGTACTTCTTTCCCACACTGAGCGTTCATTTATGGAAGTGCTGTTTGGCAGGGTATATGAAATGCAGATTTGACTAGGAGACTAATTGTGTTAGGATCTCAGCTAGTTACTTTATATAGCATTTTTATGGTTATGTTGAAGCTAAATACAGGGCGTCTACTTAGGAACTGAGTGATTCCAAATTTATTCTGTAGTTTAAAGTTCCCAGTCATGAACGACTTACTGTCCTGTATAAGGTCAATTTACTCAATAGTGAGGATACTCATGGGAAAACTGTAACATAGTGGGGCTATTTATAAAGTTGAAACAGTCATTTGTAAGAGTAATCTCTCCTTATATAGCAATAACAAAGATACTGAAGATTCTACTGGATAAATGCTCTGAAAATTTAAAAACAAGGCCTAAAATCAAAGGTCAGTGACAATCTATATGAGGCTGATCATCTAATTTTCCACAGAACTGAAAGATATACAAACAACCCAATCAGTGGGTTTGTTGAATATTTCTGTCCATAAAATTTAAAATAATTAATTAATGTGATACTAAAAAAATAAGTCTAAATGTTTTGAATATTATTCACCAGTTTTAGTTGAATTAAGCTTTTTCTCTCTAAAATGTTTAAATGTTTTACTGTATTTCCAGTTGACCATGGTTAGCACCATTTAATTACAGTGACTTCATCAGGAAGAACCTAAGATCATTAATCAACTTAATCTGTTTCAGACATTAGTCTCGTCTCACTTTTCCAGTGACTTCCATGGAACTCTTTTATTTGACAAGCAGATACTATGATTTATCCACCGAGGTGATTATAGCAAATTATGTTAAATTTTCTATATGGTCATGGGAGAAAAATTGGAACAATAGCCTATTGGAAATTCTAAACACAAACTCTCATTCAGATCTAAGTTTACCTGCATGATCTGTACTGATTTATTATTAGTATTTATTTATTTATTATTTATTTATTATCACCATTAAAGATGGACATTAACAAAAGTTAACCAAAAGTTTAGATCCAAAATATCTGTTTTGAAAAAAGGTGTTAGAAGGAATATCTGGAACCAAAGTGAGAAGCAGGCTGGAAATCTGCTATCAGGAAGCTTTGGTAGTAAAAACACAGCTTGAAAATAGGTTGGTTGTTATGCTTTGAAAAGTTCATAAATAAGAGCTTCAATTGTTTCTGAACATATCACAGATTATTAGAGGACCAGAATGCAACAGATACCAGAGTTCTGTACTAGTTGGTAAACAATGTTTAAGTGCAACAAAAAAGATTAAAGATACATACAAATTTGCCTACAGATTTTATGGAAGAAAAAGTATGATTCATAATAACAACGTTTATATAATTTTAATTTTGTGTTAAAAATTAACAGAAATAAAAGAAACTGCCTCTATGTACATTTATGAATACATATGTAAGGATGTATCTATATAGATATATGAATATGCATCTTGCCTAATATAGTCTTTCATTGTAGACAATATTGCAAAAGAGAGCATAAGCAAAACTTTATGGTCACCAAAAATCATAAACCAAGTTAAACCTGTGGGAATACCTGGGCCATGGCGGGTTCTTCAAAAGAGGTATTAGCTGTTGCCAAGGAATCTGTTTTGTAGTTCTTCCGAACATATTTCTCAGTAACCCCATTTTTCTTCCATAGGGGATTTAGCCATTTTTTTTTCCTTATTCCCATTCAAAGAAAATTATTCAAGAATGGCCACTTCTTTTCCTTGACAGGATTATGCCTAGCAAAAATGCTTCACATTAAAATGATGAGCTAAGAAAATCCCAATTTTATTGCACTGACATCGTAACAGCTCCCTAGCAGCTGTAATGCTACTATTAATATACAGCATGGATGTAATCATGATACAGGTTGGTGGTGCTATTTAGCCTAATAACTCCTTCAGAGAATATGCAGTGTAACTCTATGGCCTCATCTGGACTATTATGAGCACTTTAGTTCATCACAATATAAGGCATTAATCTATTAGTCCAAAGAAGGGCCATGAATACAGTGAAGGCTTTGAGGGGAACCCGTATGAGGTTGAGGTCACTTGGTCCATTCAGGCTGGAGAAGACGAGACTGAGGAGAGACTTCATTGCAGTTATGACTTCCTCATGAGAGAAAGAGGAGGGGCAGGCACTGATCTCTTCTCTGTGGTCAACAGTGACAGGACCCAAGAGAATGGCCTGAAGTTATGTCAGGGGAGGTTTAGGTTGAAACATTAGACAAAGGTCCGTGACCCAGAGGGTGGTTGGGTGCGGAGGACTATGAGCCCATGGAACCAGAATCAGCTGAGGCCCCCTGGAGGGATGAACCCTAGGGCAAGAACCAACTCCGCAGTTGTGGTGACAGGAAAGGCCTCTCCCAGGATGCCCTGCACTCTTATGCAGATATACCCCAGTTTTACTTCCCCAATAGGTTCTCTGTCTCCCTGCCCCTTTCCCCCCCTACAAAGTCAGATTGTTCTCCCTTCCTCAGTTTCCCATTGGTCCCTGTCCCCTTGCGACTCCTTCCCTGTCCTCCTGTTGCCCCACACACCCTGGCCCCTCCTATGTGCCGCCCCTGAGCCCTCAGACCATTGGACCCTAATGCTTGCCTCCCTGGTATAAAACCCTCAGACTCTCCCAGTTCTCGGTTCTTTGTTCCTGATCCCTTCAGCACATGGACCCAATAAACCCTGCTGGACATCCATACAGAGACCCCTCCTGCCTCTGTCGCCTTTGTCTAACATCCAGCTGCGTGTGCGAGTTGGCGCGCACCCTCCACCCAGCTGGAGCGTCCCGTCCCGTGGAGATGCTTGCAGGAAGGTAGCGGTGCCGAGCCGCCTGCGCCGCTACCGTTGGGAACTGGAACAGCTGCCCAGGGAAGCGATCACAGCCCCAGCCTGACAGAGCTCAAGATGTATTTGAGCAATGCTCTCAGGCACATGGTGTGACTCTTGGGGATCTGGTGTGCAGGGCCAGGAGCTGGACTCAGTGTTCCTTGTGAGTACCTTTCAACCCAGCTTATTCTGTGATTCTTTGATATATGCCTGCAGGGCTTCTTTGAAATCAAGTCACAAAGTGAAAAACTTGTACTTAATATTAGTATTTGGTAGATGTTATTCAGTGTTTTTTGACCTGTAACATTTCTGAAAACAAAGCACAAAAATACCCTTTTTACATTTGTATATATTTTATATAGATATTCCACTTAGTCTTGTTAAAAGTCCATTTTGAAGTTCTCAAGTTTGATCTAGAGAAGAAGGCATCATTGAGGAAATAAAGGAAATAGTTAGATGATTTCTTCCCTCTGTCCTTCATGACTTAAAATCCATGACTTTATGTCAGTTCGCAGAAAAAAAAAGAAGAAAAAAATTCACAAGTTTCTGTTGTTTATTTCTTTTATTTCCCACAACTATTTGGGCTATCAACTTGTATAAAATCAGAGCTCAAAATGGAATTTGTTTCAGGCTTTCATTTGAACCTACAGGAAACTATAAAACTAGCTTTTTTTTGTAGTTGTGCAGTTGAGAGAGATGAGAAACTTGGAGGCTACTAGAAGCAAGATGACCCGTTCATTGTCTTTTTAATTTGGTTTTAGATGTAGGTATTTCTTATATCTTAGAATAATAAGATCATGAGTAGCTGAAAATAGCCCAAAGTAAAATTTTCCTCTAAGATTTTTATATGACAAAAATCTCAGTTATTTAAGAGATTTCACTCCTGCACTCTTATACATCTCTCTCCTCTCACTTGAAATGATGTCAGTGCCAGAAGCAGAGCTAAAGCTTGATTTCACTCACCTGTGTCTCCCATGTGCTGTCTACACAATGGATTTAGCTTAATTAATCTCACCAGAAGAAGATACTGATTAATAACAAATTGGCATAAATGTACTCATAACTTACTTAGATGGAAGCCATTGTGTTCATCAAAACATAAAGACACATCTTTAAACAATTTTCTCAATAATATTTAAAATTATACTTTCTAATTTTTAGCTTCTACCCAGCAATATTTCAATTGTCAAGCTGTGAGCTGGGCTATATTCTGTCTCTACTTGCACCTGACAAAATGTTCCTGACAACAATTAAATTACATTTGCCTTAGATGAAAATTAGGATGAAGCTTCCACTTTGCTTAATACAGAGTATATCCACTTGTATACACACAGTAGTCCTTGTCTTTTTGGTAGATCTTCTAGTAGCAAAACAGATGTTAATCAAACCTTTCAAATATGTAAACATAAAGGCCCATTACTGATATCCAACTTACACAATATGCTGTAGGCCTAAGGCCAGCCCTAAGCATCATGAACCTTGAAACTTCATGCCAAGCTTGCACTATTCCATCACTTAATGGTGATTATGAGGCCTGCAATGTGCCGTCATTGCCATTATCATACAATTTTCTTGAGCTATGGCTAAAGCTTGCTTTCATATGGTCTGTTGGATATTAGACCTTAGAAAATTTAAAACACTAGAAAACAAGTTTGATTCTCATAGATCTTGTGCTGCATTTTGCTTCCAAACCAGATATTTACTGAAAAGAGAGTAGATTATTTTTAGATTCTTGTCAAAGTTTCCTCAAGCTGTGTTCAGCTTTCCAGTTTCATTCTAAAACAAACATACAAAAGCAAAAAGCATTATCAGTTGGCAATCAGAGGGGGCTGAGAAAGCACTTATATCTAGCTTGAGTTTCCTTCTTGTTGCCAAAGGACATAATTCAGAGAAAGGTGAGAAGATTTACCAGAGACAACTTATGATCATTACTTTTGGAGCAGTGAGGGCTCAGTAGATGCTGTGAGACAACGTGAGCTGGTTCCCCAATATTTATCTTGTGTTCCTAGTCAATGGTAATGTGAAGATAAGGGAAGAGAATTTGTGTAATGTACCTCGGTGTTGCAGTCATTTGACACAAATGGTCTTGAAATATGGATGACTGATGGCAAAATTAGTGACTGCTTATATGTTGAGCCCAAAAAATGGATGTGAAGTGTTAGCACTGAGACTGAGGGGAGAACACTATCTTACAGGATCTCAGAAAGTGTACTAGCCGTTGGTTCAATCACAAAGTCTTTCCCTAAAAATCAATTCCTTGTATAAATTTATGAGAGTGTATTTCCTTAACTGCAGGGTAGATGGAATACTTCCATCCAGCCACAAGGATGCTGAGGAAAACAGTACTATTAGTCTCTCATTTACGCCCTTCTATACTGGGCTGTTCCACTTTAACTGAAGAAAGGAAACCAAGGGGTTTTTTGGTTTGGTTTTTTCAACAACTTCAAGACATTAATTGACATGCTGACTCCAGGGAATCCATTTCACAATTATTATCAGGATCATATGTAACTGGTTATGAGAACTGACAGCCAAGATACCTACCTGCTGAACTAAAAGACAGGAAAAGTCTAAGAGAAATATCTCGAAAGCATGAGAAGAGATTCATGAGGGCAGAGATGAGGAGGAAGGTGAAAAGCTAACAGACTATCTGTTCTACTTACAAAGGCCAGTCTGTGCTTTAGAAACCTAGGTGGTGTGTACTGGAAGGCAAAAGGATGTTTGCTTAAACATAAACTTTTCCATTTCGCCACTCTAAGTTTAGTGTAACAAAATGTGGTACCAAAAGGCAAATAAGATAATAAAAAAACCCCAAAACCTGAGATACTGCTGAGCACTTTACTGAAGAAGCCAAAATACTGAACAAGGAAAAGAAACGACCCCAAATTCAGGACCAGGAAGGAGACTCACCTAGACATGTTTTCCTAAGTCTCCGCACCACTTCAGCTTGCTGGCAACAGTGTCTGTATGTACACCAGGAATAAGAGAGAAAACATGCCTTTGGTTGTGTTCATCTAACATGAAAGTACACTGAGGCTTCATATCTGTAAAATACAATTCTTTTGGAAACTCAAAAGTGCTATAATTCTCATAAATACTTTTGTGGTAATGTAAGCCATTATAAATGCTGAAAAAAGTATTGCTGTAAGAAATTCATAATGTCTGCTATCACAACTGTTCTGTTTCAATTGCATTTGAAATAGGATGTGCTTCAGCAATTCTAAAAATTAGACAGGTAATACACTGATATACACCAAGGAATTCTCTTACTTTTCTTAACAGATTTTTCAGTATAAGCTTCACTTAGGCACTTAATATTATTACTTAAAAATAAATAAATATTTTGTCTTTCTTGATATATTTCTGATTTTCATAAGACATTTCTTCTGTTCAGAAAATAAGCTTTTCTTATCCTCATGGGACATACAAATAAGCACACTCTGTCTGAGAGTTTTATGATCCTGATGCTTTGTGCATATTTCCTGTGACAGACAAGTTATGGTAAAGTGACAGCAGGGTGCCTGCATGACCTTACTGTTTTATACAGACTATCAGTGAGAGCTACCACGAGACAGCCTTGGATATGACTTGGAAATTGTTGCAGTGAATTACTTAAAGTACATGTAGCATAGTACTAAATAACAGAAGTGAAGGTTTCTTCATGTAAACATTTGGCATTTTTGCAACAAATTAATCATTACATTTTAGATAACTGGAGGGTAGTTTATCTTCTTACATTTGTATTCCTAGGACTTGAATTTCTCCAGTATCCCTAATGAGCTGTACTGAACAAAAGTCAGGCTGACCTTGACAGAATCACAGGAGATGTGTTTAAATAGAAAGTCTGCACCCTGATTTGTTTAAGGAATGTGACTGATAGCAAAAATATACTGAAGAAAAGACAGAAGTGAGGGGAAAAAGAAAAGAAGTCTGATTGCATTTGGTAGATATTTTTGGCTGAAAACTGAGACAATGTCATAATATATGTTGCTGCCCAAAGGGTGTTGATAGTAAATGTATGTCATAAGGTTAGTCTGTCCCCTGTGGACATACAAATGGACTCATAATCAAAGAAGAATGCATGCCTATTTTATATCACTTACAGCACAGTGAGATTTCAATAACTTTTTGAATAGCAGTCGTGAAGTTACATCAAAATGTGTGTGACAATACAGGAAAAGAGTAACTTAGGTATGTTGAACTATTGAACAGACACCATCACACCCTGCAGAGATTTCTGTAGTCCTCTGAATGGTCCACGAGGATACTGAGGTCCTTTTCTGCAAAGCTGCTTTCCAGCTGGATGGTCCCCAGCATATCCTGGTGCTGGAATTTTTACCTCTCCTTATTGAATTTGATGAGGTTGCTGTCGTCAAGTCCACCCATTTCTCCAGCCTGTTGAAGTCCCTCTGGATTGCAGCCTGACTCACTGGTGTGTCAGTCTTGTGTCACAAGCAAATCTGTTGAGATTACACTCCGCCCCGTTATCCTGATTAGTAAAGATGAAAATAAAGAGGATCACACCCGGTATTGGCTGTAGTTTACACTGGTGATGACTCCAAATAAATTTTGTGCTGTAGTCCATCCCACTCTGGGCTCAGCCATTCAGCCAATTTTCAATCCATCTCATTGACTGCCCATCCAGCCCATACCTTATCAGCTTCTCTGAAGATCTTATGGAAGACAGTGTTGAAAACTTTACCAAAGTCAAGGTAGACAATATTGACTTCTGTCTGCTTATCTAGCAATCCAGTCATGTCATGGTAGAAGTATCAGCTTGTTCTCCACACCAAAGTGACTGGAATGAGAACTTATAAACAGTGACGGAGAAAGGTATGTAATGCAAAGTACAACGCTTTTACAAGAAATACATTTAAACTAGACACTGGAAGAAGTTTTGTGTTAACAGGAACTCCACTGAAGCTGCCCAAAACATCTTTTCTATTTTCTGTATTTTCCCTTTTTTAAAAAAATAATATAACTTGAAACTGTGATTGCAGTCAGGGAGTAGAATTCCCAGGTCTATCTCAAAAAATAGTCAGGTACTGCATTTCCATGTTTATAATCTGAAGATTAAATTTTGTTAGGCAGGAAAGCATGGCTAGAGTTCATAGTGATTAGTGCCAACTACCTGAATATTCAGTTAGTGTGATGGAAAATATGCAGCCTCCTCCACACTCCTCTCTGTTGCCTCAGTGTCCTTTATCCCCCTCAACCTTCTGTTCTTTCTATTTCAACAGCTCCTCTCACTATAATTCTGCTTCCCCTTCTTATTTGGGTTATCTATGCCTTTATTTTTAAATAAAATCCAGCATAAGGGGTAAAGGTGCAGTGAAGCATAAATCTGTTGCAGAACACGTGACTTAAGGCCACTGAAAGATGCAACATTTTTCATTTTGTTTCAGTTGTTCTCTCCTCTTTCAAGGTGATGTGGTTTATCTAAAGAGTATAAGCTTAAAAATAAAGCATTTTAATTGGGGATTTGGGTTTATAAATAATTATTAAAAATTATTTTAGAAAACTTTTCTCTCCTTAATGTTGTGTGCCATTTATTGAATTATAATCTAATAAAAAATAGCTTCTTCTGTTTATAAGCATGCAAATTGTTACAGTGGGTAGGAAAAAAGCATCTTGGTTCTGCTTTTTGAAGTTATTGACCAATATTTTTAATGCTAGCCCAGAACTGTCTACATAGCTCTTTATTACCATGTTGAAAAGCCGAGGGTAATAGCAGAGTCTTCATGCCAGTGAATAGAACCATGATTTCACAAAAAAAAAATCATAAATTATATATGTTCAGTCTATAGCATAGGAATTTAAAAAGAGAGAGAGGGAGGGAGAGAGAGAAAGATGAAAAAATACAGTAAAGGAAAACAATTTTGCATTGGCAGTGGAGAATCACGAAGATCAAGTGGTCTGGCACTGCTTGCCTCTTCCCCTATGTGGCTGTACATCAGCACTTACAAAATGGTGTGAAATGAACTCTGAGGGAAAAATATTTTTAAAAAATGATTAATATTATTAGTGTAGTAAAAAAACATTCTACTTCAGGAGGAATTGTATTTTTCTATTAAAACTGGACATATGACAAATAATAAGCAAGGTTATTATTTGGTTATTATTATTATTACACCTCTGGCTGAGGATCAACCTTGACATGCAAAGAATATCATTCAACAACTTTCTTGAAATAAATCCTATGCCTGCTGATGCTGTAGTACCTTTTGTGTCCAACTACCTTGTGTGATATGAGGATTATGTCAGAGTGCAGTGAAGGGTTTATCTATCAAGAATCGCATGATCCAAAAGCCACTGAAAGCAATAAGATAGTTCCTTTTCACTTCAGCCAGCCTTGGATCAGGTATAGGATGGTTATTGCTTCAGCCTGTGGGTACCAATAGGGGTTCAGAATTGTGTGACTTGCATGTGCTGTCAGGACATGTTGTACTGAACCGGGACACCAGCAGAAAGGAGATATCTCTTTATGCCAATTACCTATGTTAGATGGTTCTGGGGTTGTTTTACAGACAATGTGTGCTTAAGTTCTTACTATGCTGCACTGAGGAGCAGTGCAAGGTGGCAGGATTAGCATTTTCACATTTTCTGTACACTTAATAAGGAGAAAAACTGTAGTGTCGAGCATGAAGAACATAAGTACTTCTGTCTAACAGCAGCACATTTCTATTTGCAAAAGGAAGATTCTTTTTGTAGTTGAGAACTTGCTGCTGTGTGAATCTGCCTTTTAAACTATGTTCATAAATGCAAAATTACTGAAAAGAGTTCCCCTCAAATGTATACTTAGGCTGAGGAATTATAATTTATATTTTATTTCTGTAGTTTTACTTCTCAGAGAAGGTTTTTTTCCAATAGAATCTAAAAAAAAATCTGCTCAGTTGTTACATGTAATTTTAAAATATTTTTTAAGTTGAGCATTAAGTGCTTTATTTTCTCTCTTTAATTATGCCATAGCCAACAGTTCTGCACATGGTCTTTACTGTATAATTGCCTGATCATTCCTAGAAAATACTGGAGATGTTTGGATTGCAGCCATAGGCCAAGATTTCCAAACCTGGATGTCTGCAATTAAAGCTTTAAATCCTTGTTAAGGCTCCCAGATAAATATGACCTGATTTTCATTCCCCTAGGTCTTTTCAGTTGATTCATGACCAGTGAAAGTCTTTGGAAAGCCAGTGAAATTTATGTAGAAGTAACAATACAGGTTTAAAATTTTAATTTCAGATGCTAGGCTGTGGCCTAAAAAAATGTGTTGTGGTTCCCAAGCTTAACGTGACCATCATTATAGTTGTCTTTTGAAGGCAGGTCTACTTCTGCTAAAATCAGTGGGACCCATGCCAGTGCCCAGTTGGGGAAAGATTTGGCATGTTATAAGGAAAATATTTAAACATGAAAAATAAGGACTTGAAAACTATGGTACAATTGTGGTGTTCCAAGAATGCAGATAGATAATTTGGGGGGGGTTATGTATTCATAACAAGAGAATAGATATTCCATTAAACTTTTGTGTGATCCATTCTTCGGCAGGATGTCAATGTTTATAGATGAGTCTTCATTGTAATCCCATGTGTTAATATACACCCTTTTACAATTCAACCTGACAGCTACTCCAAATTCATAAATTGTCCTGCTGGAAGCTTCCAAGGTCATAGTCCTTCAAAGCACTGTTTGTCAAATTGCTCTGACACACCTCCTGCTGGCAAACCTACTCTCAGGGTGTTAATATTCCATTACAGAGCCACATGACCTTGAAAATTGATTGCAAGCCACAATAGAAGTGTCAAAAAAGCTCAGGTAGATGAAGGTAACTGGTGATGATGATGGCAGGGAATTTGTTAGGAGAGGCAGAAAGTGTTCAGGAGAAGCAGACATGGCACAGACATTTCCAAAGTCACCCACAGGATGTTTAAAGAGCAATTAAAATTTGTGCACAATATGTAAACCATATATTTTTGTAATATGATGAGTGAAAGCTCATGTTGAAACCATGAGATTTAAAAGTGCCTGTTAGGACTAGCATACCTAGAGAATTGTACCTAGAGAAAAAATGTTTTCAATGAGATAAAAGAATGTACTAAAAATAAAATCTTTGGTTTAACAGTAACTAATGTCAGAAAAACAGTCCAGTATATCAGACTTGATTTTATTTTCATAATTGTCTTTAAACAGAAACACTTAGCTATATTTAAGTTAAAGAACCATGGAGATGCAAGTCAGATCAGAATCAGATTCTATCTTTTTAGCATTCAGATACAAAGGAATTCTGACATTTTAACTGGAACTGAGAGAGCTGTTGCATATAGAAGCAAAGATATATTTTGAACTTAAAAGTTTGGCAAGTAGTTATTTAATATGGGAATTCAAATTAATTTGGAAATATTCTGTCTGCATCTGTTTTATGCATCTTAAAATACATGCTGGTAAATGGAATGTGGTCACACAGTTTCTTATTGCTCTAAGACCCTCAAAAGAGATGGTTTACAGAATTTGAAATGCATGCTTGTTTTCAACACGACCTAAATGAGGCAAATGAGATCAAAGCAGTAAAGTGAATATTTATGCAGCAAAACAAACGTTTATAAAGTGAATAATCAGCTAAAACTCATAGAATTGCTTGTGGGTATATTGCATAGTAAAGACATAATCATTATGACAACCCAAGTTAGACCCTGTACTAACAATAACTTCAGAAGCGTCTTTGAACTTTCTTTGTTAGACTATAAAGCACATCATTTGACTTAGGTTGCTCTTGATTACATCAAGAGCTTTAAATCTCATCAGCAGGTTTATAATTTTAGTAAAACAAATAAAATTGAAAAAAACCTTTTTCTGCTTTTCCTTTTGTTATTTTTTTAAAGAGTCCAAAGTATAACTATGTTTCTTCAAAGATAAACTCCCTGACAACCCACTTCTCCTTTTATTAATTTATGTTCCATAAGTTTTCCTCTCTGTCTACACCTCACCACCAAACTTGACACCACAGTTTCTTAGACTTGAATGCACACCTGCTAAACTTCTAGTTAAGGAAAGTAACTCTGTATGAGAAAATGTCAGGAAAGTCAGAATCTGAAATTTATTAACCAGGATATGGCAAATGTAAATGTCAGCTTGTGTAACTCTGGGTACTTGAGGTTGCAATAGATTTTTCAGCTGTCTGGGCAATGAAAAGTGAACTTTTATTTCAATGACAATGAAATAGCACTATACCTGATATGAGAAAGTGCTGTAGCTAGAGGGCATATTTCAAGCAAGCAAATTAGGTTTTACTTACACGTGTAAAGTTTTCACATTAAAAGTAAAGTTAGTATAAGCAAAACACAAAATTTCACATTTTCAATTATTATAATTCATACTTCACTTATTTGAACAAATAAAGATGAAGCGCTATGTGTTAGGATGTGATCATATTAAATATATTTTAAATCTTATCTGTAAATTCTTGAATACTGCTGACTGAAAACTTCAGAACAACTCAGACTCAGGAGAATTTAATGGACAGCAGCAGAGAGGAAAGAAACAGTCAAAAAGTAACTTATCTCTCCAACCAGCACGGAGAGGAACACAGGTATTAAAAGTGAACTCTCAATGTTGTAGTTTAAAAACATCCTGCTGCTTTAGCACAAGAGAAAAACAAATAACCACAAACCACAGAAATCCTCTACTAAAAAACAATCCAAAAGCAGTCTTAAAGCACAATGTAATGTCTATCAGTATTCTATTTGCTGGTCTAAATTAATTGTTTGGAATACTATCTCCATTTACAGGGAAAAAAAGGGCAAAATATCCCCTTTGTGTGGTAATTTCAGTGAGTATCAGAACAGGTTTTGATTACGGAAACATTAGTCTTTCCTCCCACAAAATGTAAAGTCATGCTATGATAGAACAATATAAACTCAGCTGACTACTCAGAGTTGAATTTGAAATCAATTGAATTACTGTTGTCAAATCAAAAAAAAGCCCAACCAAAAAACAATGACAACAATAAATGTGGTAACTGTTTTTCTCTCACACGTCATATATTACATTTGATAAACAATAGAGCTGATAACTGTTCATATCCTCTCCCACCTCCTCCTTTGTCTCTCAGGCATGAGAGACAACTTTTACTATTTTGCAAATGCACAGTAGAATTTTCATAGAAAAGTCTTTTTCTTTCACAGCTATATTTAGTAATTGAAAGTATGAAAAAATATTCAAAATACGATACGTCTCATATAAATTAAAAATATATCAGGTTGTGTGTGCTGCTTTCCTTGTTAGTGTCCTTCAATTACTGCATTGGATTGCATCACTGTGATATGGCATTAGTTATTAGCCTTTTACTTCTTGGACATTTGTTCACTTTTTATTGCTACTGCCATCATTCTATTTCAACAAAGAGGAATAGTGAAACTAGGAGTGTAATACTCTAAACGATAAAACAGGTCTTGCAAACATCTTTTCTCTTAGCAGAGAACTGCACTGCAGTTATAAAAATACAAAAGAAACCCTCACATAGAGAACTCCCACCTCTGTATGCTGAGACATATGCAGAGATGCACAGAGCAAACAACTTCTAAATGAACCTTACACTGAATGTAGTGGTATTTTTTAAAAGTTGAGTTCCTCTGTCAAGAGAATAAATATAGCTTTCAACCCCATTTTACTGCTCAATAGAGGAGCTTTTCTGTTGGATAATAATTACATGTGTTCTCAATACTAGATAACAGAGAATAGCTCTAGCTCCTCAGAACTATTTTAAGGTAAACAGATCTTAAGATAACTTGAGTTACGTGCTTCTGAATGATCAGTAATGCATTCAGAAATAATTTATTTGTTACAAGACAAATCCTATGTCAGGTCATTTAAAATCAGTTTGTAAGAAAATTTGTATCTGTGACCTACATATAGATGTTTCTGAAGGTGGATAATGGCAAGTACAAACAAATATGCACTTAAAGACAGAGTATATATAATAAACATTTCATTTTCAATAGACATCCACTAAAAAATTCTCACAATTAATTGATTATTCCCACTTTGTGTCTTTGTAAACCAAGGCAGTTACTGTAAGAAATAAGAATTTATAATAAAATAATTCTTACAGTGCTTGTAGTTAAGATAGAAGTGTAGAGTGATAAAATGCTATAGAATTTTCTGTTTAATAGTAATGAAAATGCTACCCATGTATGCTAATTTCAAATGGGCAAGCTTAACACGGTAAGTTAGAAGATATTTTTGATTATTATTTTTTTTTTTTTAAATAAAGACATAGCTTTTACTCGGGTGTGAAAACTCTGCCACATTTGTACTTCTCTTTTGACCCCTCTATTATGATCTGCAAGAGCTGGGGGGGGGAAAAGGGGCGGGGACATGAAAGAATAAGTTCAAATCCAGTTAATAGCTTGTAATTAATTCCAGTTTACTTCCTAGACTGGCATCATAGTTGAGATAAATGGTATCAGTTTTCTGCATCCAGTTAGGTACATGGTTAAGAATTAGACTTAGAATGGAGCTAGACTGAAGGCAGGTTAGCGACTGAGCTGTCTAAAATGAACACTGAAACCCAAATCTACTCTCATCAATGACCATGTTTGAAGTAAATGACTAAGTGTCAGAAGCAGGGAAAACTATTCCCTTTCTTGTAGCTTTCCCCCATACAATAAAGAATCCAAATATTTTTAGATAATTCATGATTTCTTCTCTAGACCAGAGAGTATGTGATTTTTCAGCTTAGTGTCACTTACGTAGAAGGAAAAGATTCTGGACTCCTGCCCTTACTTAGGAATTTCTTCTGTGATGTATACCCATTTGATAAGATACACAAACAGGATTGCATCAGGGATCACAATCTCCAGAGTTAAATATCCCAGGATTTACACTTCTGACAATATAAAGGGCTTGATCAATTTTACATCATTTGTTTTCTTTGCTGCACAATTTTTTCAGGAGTTGGGTGCTTCGCATATTTAAAATATACTTGGTAAGTAGATTTGTCTTCCAGAAAATAGAATTAACCTCTAGTGGTTTTCATAGAATTTATTAAACAGAGAAGTATGCTGATCTTCAGTGCCTCTTTTGAAAACTGGCTTTAGACCTGAGACAATTATTTAAAAGGAGAATCATAACACCAGCACCATATTGCTAAAATAGGCTGTCATTCCATGTGGAGTCTGTCACAGTACTGAAATGCTGAGAGCAGCTCAGCCCCCACAGTGGAGTTAAACAAAAGTGCACCTAATTCCTTCACCTTTAGTAGGCTAAGGCACAGGTTGCCAAGCTTTTAAGATAGCAAGTTTAAATATAGACAACTCAGCTCCACCTACGTTGTATCTTTGGTATTGAAGTCCTCTGTCGGACTGAGCTCTAGGTTTCTTGTAGAACTGAAATTACACTCATTGCAAAGCTTTTAATCTTAATTAGGGTTTGTGCCTGAAGAAAGAGAGTACATGCCAATATTTAAATTAAAGCTCAAAAAAATAAAAATAGTTTCCAACATCAGGGGAAAAAAATGGAGAAAAAGGAAGAAAAAAAAGGAACAATCTGAAGCTTTTAGTCAGAGGAAGAACTGGAGGCTGATTTAAGATGTTAAAGAGACTGAGGACAACAAGCCGAAAAACAAGCCTGTCAAATCAATTTTATGACTGGTCTTTTCTGAGAAATTGTTGTCTTCAGATGCACTTTATTTTTGAGCATTCTGACAATAAAATTACATGAGGAAGTGCTTCCTTCCCAAGACCTATTTGTCAAATTGTTATTGTCAACACGACCATCTCATGTCCATCAGATTATTGTCTATTTATTTAAATTCTGCAAGCAGTTAAGAAACAGGAAGTTTGCATAAAATTGTATAAAATAATTGTAAATAGCTATTAAACTGCTTATATATGTGAGCTATTTTTAGGCATAATCTGTGGCACTATTTTGTTTGATCATAAATAGAAAATTCTAAAAAATAATGATAATATTACTTTTGTTGAATTTTTAGAGAGAAATAGTAAAGAAAGTGATAGCAGAGAAAATATATTTCTGAAATATATTTAAATTTCAGTATAATTATATTCAAATTTTGAATGTAAAAAATTAAAGATTAAAAGATTATCACAAAATACTTGAGGTTTATGAAACTTTATTGCTAAACAAAATGTCTTTTTCATTTCTAGAATAAAACCTTTTTTTTGTTTAAATTCATAGTCCACAAAAAAATGTTTAATCCTATATTTAAATTTAAATTATATTTTGAAATTTTGATTATTTTTATTCTCCATGTTCCAATTAGATAATTTCACTAAAATTGGCCCATTTCATTTTGTGATGCACTTTTAATATACAGCCTTACTGTCTTGTCTTTTGTCCCATTCACAAAATGTGAAATTAACTAGAAAATAACAACTTCTAAGAGGAGAAGAAAGAAAAGTTCAGTTCAGTAAGATGAGAGGTGCACTTACAGGAGGCAGGAGAAGAAGTAAGTTATGCTCCAAAAATTGCTAAAAATACTGAAATCATGCTGTCATTTAGCACATAGATTAAAAACTAAGCCAAATGTAGTCCTCTAATAACTTGGGATTGGGCAGTATTGCTGGTTACTGACTCGGAAAATTGTTTCTGCACTTTCTATATGTACAAGAGATAATGAAGGGTTCCAAATCTCAGCATTTTCAGTCTTAAACTAGTTAAACCTAACTAATTTGACAGCTAAAACTTCTATAATATAGTAAGTATACATAGTCATGATATGTGAAGGAAACCTTGAGGAGTGGAACCAGAAACCTGGATGCAGAAGAAGGAAAGTGAGAAAACATATGCTCCTGAATAAGAAATGAGGTAACATAGTTGTCACTTAATACATTTTCAGAACTTTTTCTAAAGCAAAAATGGGAATTAGAGTTTCCTGACTTGTAGTGTGTGCACACCCACTGTGTATGTGAATGGACAAATGGTTTAAACACCACTGACAGTCTTTGACATGATGCAGAAGACCACTAACTAAAAATATCAAATTCATTCCAAAGAATATTCCAGAATATCCATAAAGAACTGGCATGAAATTTTCCAGGAAGTGTTTGAATTCATGAAATTATTTCATACCCTATTAGTTTTAACTCCAGTGCTGACGGAAACACAGGGACCTTGGAAGCCAATTTCTGAAAGTAGTGACATTTTGAAATTGAAACTAATAACAAAATTTTAAAAGGTACAGATTTAATTATCTCTTAGTCTAATCACATCCAAGATGATTCACATGTGATTTCCTTTAATCAACATCTATGTTACACAATGCATGAGAAGGCTTCTTTGCTCTGTTTCCTGGCCTAAATTCTAAACAGCAGTATATATTTAGTTTTATAGATTTTAGGGGATCTTAAACAGGTTTAGAGGTTTAATCTGCTCTGAGGAGATCTAGCTTGTCTGAGAGCTCAGCAGCTTTCCTGAGGAATCTTTTCTCAGGGAAAAGTTTCTAGAGATTCCTATGGTATGTGTATCCAGCACAGAAATCACAGCGATCCAAAAATTACATGCATGCAAGGTGGGCACTGGTTCAGGTGGGCAGATGTGTACTGATATGCTGGAGTAGTACTTTTTAGTGTTGTAATGACTGGCTTTTCATCATTTGGATGCCCAGGCTCCACAGAATTATATATTTTTTCTTGCATGTCATGTCATTACTTTTTTTCCCCCTTTTTCACTACTCTATGAATATAGCAACAGCAAAAAGTAATTATATTTAATTTGATTATTTTGAAAAGCGAAATTAAGAAATTAATACATAAATATGGAAACTTTCTAAATAATAATGTATGTCTGGGATATGTTGGAATGGAACTTTCTGGGCCCTGTAAGTTTTAAGGGAAAAAAGGCCATAATTAAATGGATTTTAATTTCTCCATAGTGGATTAAACCCAAGCCATAAAATGTCACCAAAGACTACAAATATGCTCACGCACAGCATTTATTACTAGCAGTACTGGAGTAACTTTATCATGTTTCCCACTTAGGAAAATAGCTGACACTCAGCTTGGCTGAGTGAACTGGTGTATTCCTGGCTTTACTTCAAGTGATTTTTCCATTATATGACAGCTGATTCATCAGATGAATCTCAGACATATACCTGAAACACACCTCAAATTTAAATAATTGTTATATTTGCCATTTTTTTACCAGATTTGGAATAAGTTTCCAGTTTTTATTTGAAATATGATGGTATTCAGATATTATATTATTTGTAGCAACAAGCTGAGGATAACTGTGCCAATGAACTGTATTTTGTGCTGATGAGTAATCATCTCTATTTTGTCCATGCACATTTTAACACCTGTTTACCCTACTGTCCAAAAATGAGTATTTTAGAAACTGCCAAGTTTTGCAGCCCAAGAGTGGCAAGGCTGTTGCAACTTGATAACCTTATGTCCAGTCAGCAGTGAGGCTGAGTCTGTACTTTAAAGATGTAGATTCTCTCCCTTTGTATGTATATATTTGCATGGTTCAATACATATAGATCAATACAGATACTAACCACACCATACTAACTCAAATACAACAAGCACAAATGGCCTGATCCTTCTCCCCTCCTGGCTGATCAAGGAAAAAACACTAGTGGAAATTATACACGTGTAAAAGCTGCAGTTGTCTCTGAATCCTAGGATAGCCCATGGCCAGCACATGAACACGTGAATCCCTAATGTTCACAGCCACACTCCAGTTGTTGATACCCAGACATAAACACAAAAGCCTGGTCACATGGATGCAGAGATACATGACCCCTAACTTCCTCCAGTAACAAACCTTAGACAGTCTATCTAGTAGCTGGCCCATAGGTCCCCACATTTCCCCCTTTGCCTCATGCCCAAACATGCACTCTGCACGAATGGAACTCACAAGTCAGTGGTTTAGATCTGTAGCCTTGCTCATAGCCCTCCCTGAGATCCCCTAATCTCAGTAGCTGGGTCGTACCAACTGTCCTTACAGTAGTCAGTCTCAACACCTCTGAACTCTCCTGTGTCTGAGCAAACCTATGGCACCCCTGACACCTGTTTCCCACCCTTTTTATTCCACTCATTGTCTAGTCCACTCTGACGTTCTCTAGGAAGCTGCAGGCACCTACGTGCACACCCGTGTACAGCGTGCACGTGCTCCTGCCTCTTCTGCTTATGGCACCACGGACACAAAGACCCGCTGACCACTCCAGCTGCCGCACCGACTTCCGCATGTGCACGTGCATGCCCAATACAGTCTTCACTCAGGAAAATAGATAGAAAGGCGTTTCATTTGGAATAGAGGCTTGACCTCATTGACCAGGAACAGGCCACATCTAGACAAGCATAGATCCCCTTCTTAAAAAAAAGCAATCCATTTCATCTCTTTATCCATTTTCCTACTTTTCTAACTACCTTGATCCCTCCCTTGCCCCACCTTTGGCTCCTCCCCTAAACATTCCATTATCTTGTGCTGTCCTACAGTGTTCTGTCTTGGCACAGTGAGTGCCATCTCCCTGATCAGGGGCTCCCCTGTGGACTCACATTGCTGGGGTTCACCCAGACCATAGGGCTCACAATGCTTTCTTGGGATAGCCCCAGGGGACAAGGAAGCAGGGGCTCATGTCTCTGACTCTGGGTAAAGAGATTTCTCTGGGCAAGATCAGCATTTAATCACGTAAGCTAACAGAATCCACTCGGGGGAATTTGTTGTGAATCTCCTGGTTAATCAAAAATAATATATATTAGTTTAATTGTAAGATCACTTAATTTCCTCTTTGTAGGGAAATCAATTAGGAGACTGAAGGTAAAGTTCCTATCATAATGGTGACTTGTACAGACTCATTACCTTTACTAGTAGGAAAACAGATTTTTTAGAAGAATAGCTACAACAGCATAGACTGAGCATTAGCTGAGAAACTGAACCAAAATTACTAAGTTTCTATGGACAATTTTTGAAAATTAACCTAAGTTTTATAACAATATTTTCTGAGAACCTCTTTCAAAATATCAGTTGATAAGAGACTATCAGTCTGCATTAAACAAATTACACACAAATGAAAGCAGAGTTCTATGATGTATTCAAATGTTATACTTTTATTCAGATTCTTAGTCAATGAGGAGAATTGAAATTAATTGAATGGAATTTACTTCACTGATAACTACATGTCTTACTGAACACAAAGGAAACCACTGTGAAATATCTTAATTTTATTACACTTCTCATAGATAATGTTCTGAAAGGTGGAATGAAATAAAACCTTCAAAGATAAATTTTATCAAGTCAGCTCATAAAACTCACTCCAAAACGAGCAACAGATTTCTCTCAAATTGCAAAACATAACAGGATGTGGTCTCACAGAATTATTCTATTCAGTGAAGACTTTGTGGAAAAATATTGTTAACAAATATGAAAAGCTGATTAAATTTATTTGCAATGATTCAGAAAAATAGCTTATACTATGGTGGGTAAAAGGATTAAATATGATTTAAGATTGAAGTAACTACAGAAAAAAAAACTTTTCCTGGGACATATTAAGACAAGTGTCACATGTAAGAATCTGTGAATAAATGTTCAATGCCTTTGGCATTAATGGGTTTTGCCCCTTAGTTTAAGAAAAAGACAGATAATTGTGTTATAATGCCAAGTAGACTTATAAGAGTGGTAAAAAGTTCTGAAAATAAGATTTCTGCAAAACAAAAATGTTGAAGTTGTTTAGGCTGGAGAAGAAAATATGAGGCTATATGAAGAGTGTTAGCACTCCAAATGCAAACAATGTTTGTTTAAGAGTGTCTTCTCTGTATTTACTCAGAGGAGCACAAGAATCAAGTGGCAGAAAGGGAAATTTAAATCACATCTTAGAGACAAAACCCACAAGAACAAAAGAAAAAAACAGAAATCTGAAATAAGTGAGCTGTAGAATTCCTGTTACTGAAGGTTTTCTGGAAACAGCCTAACAAATGCTTTGTAAATAATCCAGGTGTCATCCTAGAGAAGGGTAATAGACTAGTCTATGGACAAGCTCTTCCAAATGCATGCTTATAAGATTTCTGATTGACAGTGTCTTTCTAGTTCCACCATTTTTTCTTCCAAATGCTGTGTATTTGCAATTTGATTTAATAGACATGTGCTCATTCAATAGATACGTGAAACAGCACAAGCAAAAATAAGTCATAAACTGATATTAAAAATCATATTTAATGATAAAGCAAGTTTTACACGTCTTCCTTCAAATTTTACTTCTAGTACAGGTGATTTATTTGTGAGCTGTAAAAACTCCCTCATAAGACCCTTAAATTAAAAAATGAAAGGCTTGAAATTATCTGGTTTAGTCATTTAAGGGGGTAGGACCAAGTAGTGGCTTTGCTTCTTTAAAACCTGTTTTCAAGAATTAAATCTTTACCTGTAATGTTTTCTCTGGTATCTCTGGTGATTTATCTATTACTTTCTTGGGGCACCAGAGAAACCAAGAACAGGTGTCCGAAAGCTACACTAAGGTAGATATTATGTGTAGCTTTTTAGTGGGCCTGAGCAAACAAATCTCAAAATGGTATATTCCTTGATTTTCTGAGAGCAATTCACACACATTTCAGATAAGGTCTTTATTAAGGGGCATTTGAGTAATTCAAGCTTTGATGTTAGAATTTGTATTAGTTATTTGAAAACAGGATATTTTTACAAAATATATATTTTTACATCTATATCTATCTATCTATATATATGCTTAGAAATTCACAGAAACTTCATTAGTTTAGTAAGTCTAACTGTATAATTCCTAGCTTGCAAATGAATGACAACAGAATAAATCAATTTGCTAAATATGCTTAACCTCAGTTGTAGTTACTGGGAAGTATTTGGGGTAATGATGGCAAGAAAGAGTTTAAGAAAAAATTTTAGTGATCATGACAGAATATAAGGTATTCAAAACTGGCACTGGAATATGCATACTTCTTTGCTAAGCATTTTTATTCCATTCTGTTTCACTGCTGATCAGTTATATAAACTATTATGTATCTGTGGTTTGAACTTGTTCCACATTCTTTTGTCTTTGACCAGCAGAGCAGACATGACAGTTATAGCTAACAAACAAAACAAAACAAAACAAAACAAAACAAAACAAAACAAAACAAAACAAAACAAAAACAAAACCAGCCAAACATTTTGAAGGCTGAAAATGCTATTTTTGCTTATTTGTCTCTTTTTCAGTTTTGCCTTTTTTTGTATCTCAAGAAGTAGACTTGCTGAGTCAAAGAAAGCTCCTTGCCTCATTACATAAATAATTCTTGTCCCTAAGGATAACCAGAGAAGTGGAAATTACTCATTTCTAGTCTCCAATATCCACTCTCACAGCAGTGTCTATGACTCCTATAGTTCTCATTCTTGCTAAGGGACTTCCTATGCATGGTTCTCTCTAGCACAATATTTTAGCATAGAAAGACTTCTGATACTATTGGATTCTAGCATCAGTCCTATAAACTGCAGAAGTGCTGTTGTTCTGTCCCGTAGCATGGGGAATTGAAACACAAAGAAGCTGTTTCACCACAGATTCCAAGGCCATATCAGCACCAGATCCGGTAGATGGGGTTTAGGAGGAAATGCTAAGGGTTCCAAGGGTTGCAAAGCTTGGGGTTGCAAAGGTATGTGGCTCAAGCTACTTGTGTTCCCCGTTTAACAGAAGAACTCAGTCATGATCCAGAATCCTTGTGCTTGTATTTCTTTCCCTGGAATTAGCTCACAAAGTCCAAACTGGAGTACAAATGTAAATTGCCTTGCCGACAGATGGAGAATTTTTGCTGATTAACAGCCTGAGAAATATTGGCAATATGGAGACATAGCTTGTGCTACAGCCTGTGTCTAACTAAACCTGAACAATCAGCCAGTGCCATAACCACCAAATCCATTCTATAGAATAAAAGATTTTCTGAAGAAAATCTTTTCAGGCTGGGAAAAATCATTGATCCCTAGTAAGATATTCAAGACAAGCAGTGACATATCTGAATTGAACATTCCCTGAATTTGAATTTCACTCCTCAGTATGGGTGAAATTCTTAGCTGTCCTTGTTCAACAGTCGTTTTTTTCTTGAGGTAAATGGAGAATAAATCCTTCACTTGTCACTATACCTTGTCTTATGTCCCTCCAAGAACAGTTCCTTCATTTGCTTGCCTATAGAAGTAAGGGTTTGTATACACATCAGGCTTAATAAAGAAAAGGGGTTACATTATCCCATGTTTCTCAATGATTTCTATTCTTGAATTAACAAAGGGTTTTTTTTCTGAAGAATGAAAAAACATTATAGGGGATATTTAATTATATCTTGGAAGAGTGAATAGAAAAATGCAACTGACATATGAGGGTGGTGACAATTTTTAATGGTGTTAGGCAAACACTTCATTTTTTTCATATAATTGTGAACCTAACTTTTCCTACAAGCTGATTAGACAATTACTCTGTATTGACACACTGACTAGAATGCATTTCTTTTTTTTAATCTTAAACTATGATAGGTTCAGCAAAAAAGCTTTGATATGAAATGCTGCAAAACTTGCAGGCATATGAGTTTTATTTTGATGATATTTGGAGAACGTATAGTTCTTCATGAACTATTAAACCTATTAGTAACTGGGGGAAAATTTCTGGGGGAAAATGTATTCCTCCTTAAATATTTTGAAAGGTAAAGTAATGGTTATTTTACAGGATTATTGACATTGCAATGAGTACCATTCATGGACTAAAACCTCACTTTGAAGGCTACTGTAGAGCCTATTCCAAGGGCACTCAACTGCTGATTTTAGTGAGTCAGGTTTCTAAAAGAATTTTTATCTTTTTTCAAAAACATTTGTCATTCAAAAACCTCTTGTATAGAAATATAAGTGGAACATTCAGCATTTATTCCCAGCTTGTTTTACATTTCTTGGAGGACTCATCAGCAGGACATCATAAAAGTTATAAATTTTCACCCAGAATCCTGTTTTTAAATTGATAGGATACTGTCAATGTAGAGTATGAAGCTATAAAAAGTAAGGTATGCTAACTTAAGTTTCAACTAATTCAAAAGGAACTTTTCAGAGTGAGTTATATTATTGATGTACTCTGTATCATATGACAGAAACTGAGCTGAGAGAGAGTAGCTTAGAGGATAGAAGGAAGGTATTTTGTTTGGTTTTGTTTATTTTGTTTGGTTTTTGAAGGGCTACAAGGTAGAAACATCCTGGGATTCAAGCCAAAAAATAAAAAGATCTGGTTGACAAAAACCAAACACAAATTGTCTCACCAAATCAAAAAGGTCTTGATTATATTAACCCATCTGAGTTGATTTCACTGTGAGGTTTACATGTATTTTTGTAAAGGCACTTGCCAGGGAGATAATCAAGATAAGCTGCTCAATCATAAGAAGGCTACTATATATTCCTACTCATACTTCCTTCAAACATGATACACACATTCTTCACTGGAGTCATGCTGCTGATTATAGCCTGAAACCACTTTGAAATTAAAGTTTATTGGATCAAGGCTGTGGGCTTTCTGTTGTTGCTGTGTCTGTTTTTGGTTTATTGGGGTTTTTTTTTATTCAAGAGGAAGTTGACAAGATTTTGGAGGTGTGTCCTTGCTTTGGGAAACGGGGTTGTTGAAAACATATCTCTTCTTGATAAAGATCTGAATTATTGTCATACAAGGGGTTTTTGCATATTTTTTATGGTTTTTGCTACATTCTCAACTGGGGGCAAATTTTTTTGTTGATCTGAATACTGAAATATAATATGCATAATACCTTAAGAACCTATATTTATATGTATTGAGTGCCTCCAAAATATAATCTTTTGAATGGCAAGAGTAAGCAATCCTCAGGTTTACACAGATTAAGAGCCTATTAAACTCTAGCAATTTATACTGGTACTCTGAATAAGTAAGATTCTCTTGAAGTACAGATTAAAACAGAAAAATAAAAGATGCTTTTCACATTAGCTAAGCATTGCAGTTACCATGATGGGAATGGCTTACATTCTAGTAAAAGTAAAAAAGATTTTATATGACATATTAAATCCAAAGATTATGAGACTAAAAATATTACTTGTTGGGGGAAATAAAAAAAAAAAAATTGTCATATCATTTCAAACTTACTATTGACTTGCTGAAAACAAACCGAACTGAGCATTTGATTTAAATGAAACAAGTCAGATGTCTCAAATATAAAATCAACCTTGTAATTTAACATGAAATACACTTTACAGAACCAATTGAGCTCCTTTATACTTACCTATGGCTAAAATACCCAGAATGGGATACTCAGAATGCAAAACTGGTGAGGATATCTATAGGTATGGGAGGAAAAATATTTTCTGAGTATCTCAGATTTTCTGATCTCTGAAAATTCTCTAGTGCTGTCTTTTAGTATTTATACTTTAGTCAGAATCTCATTTATAGTTCTAAAAAGAATGTCTACATTTGATAGTTTATTACTTTTTTTGTCATAAACATGGGTTTAGTAGCAGAAGTTCTTGCATAAACAGTCTACTACAGAAGTAAAAATGTGGTTAGACACAGGAAAGATACCCTTTGAAAATAAGCAGAAGAGAGATTTGAAGTGGGAAAACTCCTTCCTTTTTACATCTAATGGAAAAATGCACTTAAATTTTACATTGGTTTATTTTATAAGTGTTATACCAGTAATTTTAGCAACGGGTAGGAGTTTGGGAATAAGCCTTTATAAACCTTGTGGTTTTTTTAAACTCATTAAAAATTCCAAATATTCACAGAACTTTATTTAAATTTACAGCTTATACTGAACTGAGTTCTACACACCACCCCTCTGGGAAACTGATTCAAGGTCCAAGACTCATAGAATATCCTGAGTTTGAAGGGACCCATGAGGATGAGATAAGTCCAACTCCTGGTCCTGCACAGGACACCTCAAGAGTCACACCATGTACCTGGCAACGTTGTCCACAAACACTTCTGGAATCCTGTCAGGCTTGGTGCTGTGACCACTTCCCTGGGGACCCTATTTCAGTGCCCAGCCACCCTCTGGGTGACAAACCTTTTTCTAATATCCAACTTATCCTCTCCTGACACAATTTCAGGCCATTCCCTCGGTCCTGCCACTGAAGAGAACAGTGTCTGCCCCACTGCTTGTCCTCAAGAGAAACCTCTAGGCTGCGATGAGGTCTCCCTTCAGTCTTCTTTTCTCTAGGGTGAACAAGCCAAGTAACTTCAGTCCATTCTCCTCTAGACCCTGCACTATCTTTGTTGCCCTCCTTTGGAATGCCCTGTAACAGCTTTGTAACCTTCTTATATTGCTGTGCCCAAAACTGCACACAGGATTCGAGTTGAGGTCCAGGATATGGTTGGCCCTCGTGGCTGCCAAGGTAAGTTAAAGTCAATATTCCAACGGGATTAAAGTGCCCTGGCATCTAGTGAATTTCCTATTCCACTACAATAATCTATGAATATTGATACCACATATATTGCATTAAGTACCTATAAGAAGACATGGCTCCGCTGAGTATCAAAACAGTGAAGAAAATATGA
>WEKY01021750.1:0-50344 GCA_013390045.1 Picathartes gymnocephalus
CGAAAATGAAAGTGACCAGGTTAGATGTCCAGATTGAGCTGTTTAAAATGCCGGCTATGGCTGATGCTGTTAGTTTTTAATATGTGCTTTTTAGGATTTATTACTACTAAAATCTCTGAAAGAAGGCACAGAAATGAGGCCAATTTCAGTTTGAATTTCACTAGTGCAGAGAAAGCCAGCAGTCACTACATCCAGCCTCTTGGATAGCACAAGGACATGGTCTCCCCAGTAATGTGTGCTTCAGATTCTCATCTTCCATTCCAGCTGCACAACATCAGTTAGAAAGAGTTGCAGTCCTGACAAAGGGCATATCAGTTCCACATAAAATTAGTAAGGATCTCTTTTTTTTCCAGTATAGCCGATTCTTTTTTATTTATCATGAAATTTTCTAAATAGAGAAGTGAGTATTTTCTATATATGTGAATATTTTCTATATTCCTGATGTAGGAAGGTATCTGAGTGCTTTCTCAAATAAGGGGTGGATTTGAAGCACACATTGAAGGGTTATTCATAAATAGGGATCTTGTTTCTGAACAAGAAATGAAAGATGAAAGGGAGACAAAAACTATTTTGTGGATAAGGTTTAATGCAGAGTGATCTGCCAAAATGAAGGGAATAACTTCTGTTTTCCACTGATGAACCAGCAGAATTTGAGCTTCAGGCTTACTGAAAACAAAACAAATGCTGCTCTATTTGAAAGTAGAGTTACACAGGAAAAACCCTTAGGAAGAAAAAGTCTACCTAAAAAATATCTAGGAAAGATCAAAGACATATTCATGGCTTAACTGACACCTGTAACTCTCTCTCTAGTTACAAGGAAAGAAGGGTTACGTGAACAGGGGCATGCTCCCAGAGGGAGGAAATGTAGATTTGACAGGTGCAAGATGCCAATAAATTATGGGATATGCGGAACAGAAGGGGCCATCTATTTCATGGAAAACTGTCACAGTTCAGTCTGCAGAAGATCAGAAAGACATACTTAAGATAAAAGTTAAAGAGAAAAATGCCTTTTTTTTTCCCTCCTTTTTTTTTCAGGAGGAATATAAGAAAGGGGAGGATATCAGTCGGAAAAGTAACTGAGTTGGAATGTAAATCAAAATTTGCACTCCAGTGCTATAAAAGTATGGTGGGACATTCTGTCTTCATGTTAATCATGTAAATTAGTTCAGGGCTGAATTCTGCTCTTACAACCAGAAACGTCTATAATATAATATCGCACATGTTCTGAACACTGTGGTTTGTATAGCCTGCTGGAATTGTCTAAAAAGACCAACTTTCTCACTTGTGTTTAAATTTTATCATCTCTTTCACAGAGGAGAAAGAAAAAGCCATCAGCCAGTGAATGTATGAAAAACGGGCAGCAACAGCAGCAGGAGGCTCAAACCTGAAGCACAAGTGCCCAACAGCCAGTGTTGCTGGGCACGGCATTCAGAGCCCTGGCCAAGCTGCCCTCTGTTCACCCTTGCTCTTGGTTTGAATCTGGTTTCTGCTTGTGCTTCTGCTGTTCAAGTGAAGCCTTCTGATGGTATAAGCAGAAATACTTCATTGTCTCTTTTGCCGTAGGCAAGTGTGGCTGAGTGCAAGTGTATTCCCATTAAGTCATGGGCATTAACTGTGTATTACAAGTAGGGAGCTAGGAAACTGCTACACAGTCTCCGAATTGTTTTATTTCTTTCCTCCCATCCTCCCCGTAGTAGGAATGGATTAAAAGTGCAGACTCTTTGCTTTTTCCCTTCTAAAGAGGGGAGGAAATGGCAGCTTGAAGCTGAGAACAAGACTTCCCCATAATATAAAACAGTGCAGTGCCCCTGATGTGAAAGGAGCTACACTAATTTAAATCCACAAAGGCTGTGGCTCTCTAGCATACTGAGTATCCTGTGCTAGTGCTGCACCAGGTATTCAGCAGAGGTATACAACTGTCCAGTGCTGACAGTACTGTGGGAAATTAACTCTCAAAAAGTAAAATAGAGGCAGGCATAGAAATGCCTTGTCTTTCATTATGTGGCTCTCACAGTGAAGACAAAACCAGCATTCCCATCAATGTCAACAGAATCAGAATGTGATCCTGAAAGAATATTTCATATTGTTACATCCTTTCATGACTCAAACAAAATTTCCTTCCTGGGTAACAGTCCTGGTTTATGATAGGAAGTTAGTGCTCTGTCACACCCTGATAATTAGTACATCACAAGCAGAATGTAAAACCAGGCAGTAAAATGGCATTAAGTTCCTGGCAGAACTTTGAGCCACATATAAACCATAAACAAGAAGACACAGACAAGACGTGGTTGTACTCCTTTCTTTCAGAGAGCCTGGTAATAGAAAGGTCATCACCTCAGGATAAAAGAGAATACTGAAAATGAGCTCACGCTGCAAAGCGGTTACAATGCCATTGCCCTGCTCCATATTCACACAGAAAAAAATCTCAGCGCAAGCAGCTTTGGCTGTGTGCCCTTCTTAGCATATAAGGAACTTCTTAAACACACTGGGAGCTGAAGGGATCACAGTGAGGTTACTATCACTGACCATATGTGATGGAGATGGAGAAGGAAAAGTCGGCTGTGAAATGCTGTAAAATGTGGAGGGGTTTTAAGGAATTTTATAACAGAGATTATAATTTCAGTGTTCTGAAAAGATAAATGCAATTTATTAAGCACTGTTCTGAGGAAGGGGAAGGAGGGAAGGAAGGATATACAACAAGAAACACACCATGCAGGTAAAAATGAAGACTTTAGACAGCAGGGAAGAAATGGAGACCCAGGTTTCTACCCATTGCAGCAGAAACCACATTTCTCACGCTCCACATTCATGAAGCATTATCTAGAATGAAAAGACAAAACTTTAAAAAAGTGAATTAAAAAAACAATTTAAGGACTCCAGATAGATTCATTAAACCAAATTGACACTCATATATTCAGGAGGAGAAGAATATGCAGGTCTTTTCAAAGACTTTTTAAAAAAATGCCATGGAAATTAATTACTATCAGTAACAGGAGTTGAAACCCACTGCAAACTGCTAATTTGAGTGCAGATCCCAAATGTGCAGAAGGCCAGGGAAAATCCATATTAGATGGATGTGTGATCTCCATCCATTTCTGGTGAGCATGTGTCCACATCCCAAAAAAACGGTGGGTAAACCAAGAAGCAACGAGGGTCTGACTCCCCCCTGCCAAGGACTCTGCTGTGACTGTTCACCCACACAGCAGCTGGAGGAAGGTCTGTTTGCCAGCAGGGCCCAGGAGAAAGTTTACAGCAAAAATGCATTGAGAGCAATGCACCAGACTGCCCTTGGGCACACACAGCTTCAGTGCCACTCTGCATTCCCCCAGTGGTAGCTCCAACCCACAAATGATTGCTAATATTAACTTTTTAGCTGAGTTTCCTAAGGAAATGAGGCTTAGGCAATCATCTTTTCTGGCTGATTTCCCCAATAATTTTGAGCCTACTGGCTGATGTCAGCCAAGTGGAATAGACGGACAGACAATTATGTTGTTATAAATTTTACAGAAACAGATGTCTGGAGAGGGGAAAGGGAGAGCAACGAAAATTTATTCCCTGCTAAAGGAAAGGCTGCAGCATGAGATCACCATTTAGGTACCAGAAGATCCACACAGAAGAGGTCCTCCTTTGGATGGAGAAGCTCTTCTGTAGATGCTTATGATACCAAAAGTCAGTGGGCACTGACACTTTCAGAGACATCAGAGTCAGCTGGCCCTGCAGGAGACCTGGCTTAGTTGGTTCCAAAGCCTGCAGAAGCACTTGTGCCCCATCTAAGCACTGATTCATGCTGACTCACACCGGATATTTCTCATATGACGCTGTATCCTACGGCATTTCCTATTCTCAGAAACTCCTCACGAGAAGCCAAATGCAAAGGATTTCCTTCAGATTTCTGAGACTATCATCCTTACTTATTAAAAGTTGGTTGATAATTCTCATGCTTTTCAGCTCACCTTTCATCTTTTTTGATATCACTCAATAGTTGCAACACATTATACACTGATACCGTAAGCAACACCTCTGTAACATTCCCTTTGAATTCATTACCAACTTAGTGTAGGAATTACAATGACCTATATTTGCTACATTAAATGGATAATGCATACCTGTGTATTTCCTATGTATGTAACCCAATACAATACCTACATCAGTATCTCAACCTCAAAACTAAAAAAAAAAAGCAGACCTGAGTATCTGGACAGGGTGGCACCACAATAGGTCTGGTGGATTCCTTTGAGCTCACACTTTCCCTCCTGAAGAGTTAAAATCCAACACGTGAGGGCAGACTTACAACATCAGTTTAGCAGCCCCTTTTTCGGGAAAGTGTATGTTCCATTTAAACAAAACAAAACAAAAAAAGAGAGAGAAAAAACCTCATCAACATCTTGACTAGCTCCTATTGAAAAATACATCTCTGAGAAATCCAGGACATTCCTCTTTGCATTAATTGACACCTTATTAGCAGAATGAATGTTGCCAGTCTTTTCTCAAGCTGCTTGGAGGTGAAGAGACTCTTTCTTTCCCTTTACCAAAAACAACAACAAAACATCCCAAGAGAGAAGAAAAGAGAAAAAAGGAAAGGGAGCTGCTGAGAGCCAGGCTACTTATTCATCTTTGAACATTGGTTTCCATGGGAATAAGTTTGGTTCTTTGTGGAGGCTGAACAACCCCATGCAGTCTAATGCTTCCAACATTACATTTGTGTGGTCAACTTTCCTTTGGCCTCCCCTTGTCCCCTTCCTCCTCATTCCTGCTCAGCAACAAGAATGGTGTGGAAAAAATGAAGAAATCATTCAATAAATTGGCTGAATTGGGTTTGAATCAAAGCCTGCTGAAGCCATTCTACTGCCACCAGTGAAACTTGGATGAAGCCCTCACAGCATAAAGCACAGTGGCTTCCAGTCAGCCTGTCAAAACTATTACTCAGCCTTTGTCTGCCTCAACTTTTCTATTTTGATGGNTCTGTCTCCGTTTTTATCTTTGTATTTGGGGGTTTGGGTGGTTCGTTTTTTTGCCCTTTTTTTTTTTTTTTTTTTTTTGCTTCTGCAGCTCTTCATTGTTCCTGTCATAATTTTGACAGATTATGTAGAACATACAGCTGTGGTCATATTAATGTTTAAAAGTGTATGGTTACCTGTAGACCATGAAGGGCATAGGTTCACCAACAAGAGCAAAAAGGACTAAATAAACTGAAAAGTGATTTGGGATGAAATCTCACTTAAATGATGACGCATTTTTCCTACTCTCTTGAGAGAGTCAGTCGCTTTACTTTGTTTTAAACCAAGGCAGTGAACAAAAGCAACATGACATTCCTGAGAGAGGGAAGCAGATGAAGACCGGGTGATCTCAGTCAGGATGCAGCAGACGTTACAGAAAAAAATCTCATTGACTGTGTATTCTGTTTGATCTGACTACAATAATTTCCCAGTCGTCTTGTAATCTATTTTGACATACATTTTTTTCTTAAGAAACTGTTTATAAATACTCAGAGGCTGCCATGCAATACATTTTCATACACTAATCCTCATCATTTTGCTAACTGTCAAGATTTTTTTCTATTAAAGGAATAAAGGGAAAGCATGTTATCACAAATCACTAATAAAATATTTAGCACTTTCTATTGCTCCACTTTAAAATATTCTCCTTCTTAAAAGCTTCTAGAGTCCAAAGTATTTTTGAAAAAATGAACAAAAGAAAAATATATTGGAAATTCATGAAAGCCATTCACACGCAGACTGCCAGGACTACAGGAGTTTTCTTTTGTAAGGATATTTCTTCCTTACAAAAGATTTTGTATTTTCTGATTTTGAAATGTAGTTTCTTTGCAAGACAGAGACACTGATGGGTTTTCAACTTTTAAATCTAAGATTATATCTAATTACCTAATTTACTTTACCTACCCCTTAGAAAACTTAGCTGAAACTGCAGCATTTTATACAGCAAATAAGGATGAAAGTAGCTATTGAAGCACAGAGAAATTGATCAATCATGTGATTGTCGATTCACACATCAGTGAATGACAGGTAGAACAATTTTAGTCTTATCGTTCCCATAAGGATGTTAGCAATTCAGGCCAATGAAGATCCCATTGTGATAATGGAAGTCAAAAAGAAAGCTGGAGCTTAGACCATGTGCTAGCATTCATGGCAGTACATCTTCTCCCCCATGCACAATCAGATTAAATAAGACAGTTGTTAGAAACCCACAAAAATAGAGCTGCCATAAAAACTGCCTTCTATGAATCCAGGTTTCAATGGTGCAAGTGCATTTCTTTTTTTCTCTTTAGTTTCTACTCCACTGAGGCTTTCTCCCACCCTCCTACTGCATTTCAGTCTAGGGCAGAAGTAAAGCAACTGTGCAAGGTATGTTTTCTTAACATATCTGTTTCAGGAAATCAAACACACCAGGTTATTTCTCCAAACAAAGGGAAACACAAAACTAACATTCAGAATTTGCCAAGTCTTACCTACACCATTTCACACATCCACTAAAAAAGTGGCAGTGCACAGCATTACTCTAACTATCAAATGTCAGGGGAGTCACTTTACCCCAAACTGAGCAAGTTTAGGCAAAACATGAAAAAGTAGTCCAACTTTAAAGCGTACGCCAACTTCTTGCTCTGAAGTACATCTGGTATGGAAATGCTTGTTGATATGTGTCCTTTAAACCAGGGAGAAGAACAAGTTTTCATCAAATTATACTTCTAAGACAAAGTGAATTGACACCTTCAAGACATTTTATCAGAAATAACTGAAATGCAGAGGATAACTGCAAATTTGAAAGGCAACTCACACTTCTGTTACTCCTTGTCCTTCAACACACAATAATCAAAATCTCAGAAGCAGGAACATTTTGTAAAGAGAGAGCCATCAACATATTAGGTTCAGTTCAGCATAGAATGGTAGATTATAGGAGGAGTAAATATGGCCTGGTATGGGAAAGCTGTAAAAGCTAAAGCAAACCCAGGACATTCAGACCATGAATTTTGATGAGAAGCCATCATTGAAAACTGTAACAAATTTAGGAGTCTAATAGAGAACATTTATTGATTTTTTTTTTTTTTGTGGGACTATTAAGTTATCTGGAAAATATATGTATAACAAACATCAGGTCTCTAGCAAAGAAAAACTGTTTTGGTTAGAGTTTCAATTACTTTCCTGAAACTTTCAATTGGAAAAAAAAAGTTTTAAATAGTTGCTTAGCACAACTGGAGCCAGCAGACAATGTGTGGCTCTGGGCTCTGCCCTGCTTCAAACACTGCCTTCCCAACAGAGAAGTTACAAGGAGGTACAGCTGTGACCTCCTAAAACAACCTGGATGAAAGGAAGAGCAGGTGAGGGTTCCTGGTTTTAGACAGAGGCTACCTTTCCAAAAAGGGCAAAGAGGAGTTGGATGTGGTGATACTTGCTGTCAGACTGCTACTTAGCAATGTGAGAGTTGGAGTGCTGCCCCAGAAGGGGAGACTTCCATGTGGCTCCCTATTCTGTTGTGTTGGACACAAAACACGAGAATCAACGGAGAGAAAAAAATACATGATTATGCCTATACTTCTACAGCCTTGTTATCATGGCATTTACCTGAAAGATTGAATACCTACAGTCTAGTCCATGGCTGAATGACAACTCAGGGTAAGTCCTGTCACTGTTTCACCATGGCAAAGGTGTTCTTTTGCAGTGAATAAATAGGACTACCCATCAATGAGCTTGTTAAGCTTTACGTTTTTTCTGTTTTTATAAATAATTCCAGTTCCTAATGTGTCATGCAGAAGTCATAAATTGAGAAGGACAGAATCTCACACTCATTTTACAAAAGGACAAACACTATCTCCAAGGATGTATAACACAGAAGAAACTCTGTAATTGGAAGCTTCTACTGCCTGTGCAAATTTATGTCACAGAGGAAAAGATTTGGACTCTCTACAAGTTAGAGTTAAAATTTTAATACTTAGGGTTTTTACTTTGATGATAGTGTCTTGATTCATCATATTTTCTCTCTACAAATACCTTGTAAGCTAGAAATTTCTGCAAACCTGTCAACTTTCTCAAATTTTTTTTTTTTTAATCTTATTGATTTGTTTTCCAGAAATGTTTTCCCTTCTTTCTAATGTTTTATTTATCTAACAGTGTTCACATTTTTATCCCTGGAAACCTTTTCATTTGCTTTTCATTGCTGTTTATTTGGGTTTTTTCCTTTTGTGTTTTTCTGCAGAAAAACAACTTGCATTTCAATGGCAATACTTTATACAGCTGAACATCCCAAAGTGCTTTACATTTAATTACACTCATAGCAAAGAGACTGTAAGACAAATGTGGCCTTTGGGATGCCCAGAAAAGGGGAAGAAGGCAAGTCTTTCACAATCAGACCATCATGCACTCACATGTGGCACCCTTCTTGCAAATGAGCACCACTGCTCATATTTTGATATGTGATGCACAGGAGACAACTGCAAGGAAAAGGAAACGAGAATGGAAAAACCCCACATTTCTTGGTTGTCCAAATTAAGAAAAGGTACCAAGCAGCATCTGGAATTCAGTGTCTTATCCTAATTCCCATGAAGAAATGTAGAGTATTTCTTTCTACCCAGAGCAATAGAGAAAAAGGCATGTAAATAAAAAGCATGCACAGATACCTTGTATTTATTTTGTTCAATTTATAGCATGTGCTATTCTATTTCCTTCTTCATCCCTTTGTACATGTTATTTTCTTTTGTGGCAGTTTGCAGAATATTTTGCTACTTATTAAATGATGAACAAGAAAGCAATCCATAAAATTTTTGCTGCATAAAAAATATGTTTGGAAATCAAAATCTAGTTTTAATAATAAAATTGTGTCATTTTAGTCTCATATCTCTTAATGAAAAAAATTAATGAGGAATGTAATTAAGATGCATAATTTTTATGACTGCTGCAGAAATTTCCAGTGATCATAAAGTTGGTAAGAGATATCTTTGATCATATGATAGTTTCGGCAACCAGTTGTTCAATAATTTACACAAATTACTCTAATTTCTCATCCAGGGACATTCAACAGTCTAACATGTGTCAGCCAATTTATATTAGGCATGTAATATAATAGCTTTCATAACTTTAGAAAGTTTTTTTTTTTTAATAATTGAAGACTACAAAAATCTAATCTGAATCTGTTTAGTAAATACAAGTAATATTCATGGATTTGTCACAAACTGGTAATATGGGATAATCATACTCATTTCACAGACAAGAAAGCCCTGGCTAAGTGTTCGGGTTAATTTTCTTCGACAAATTGACATCGAAATTCTACAGCAATCCATAGATTAAAAGTCCAGTCCAGTGCTTTATCTATCACATTACTGTTTCTCAGTGGTGGATTGCAAGTGTTCTTGATTGTTACATCTGACTAAATGAAATAAAATCTAGTTTCCCCATTCCATTATGTTTAAAGGTCACATATTCACTTGTAACTATTCAAACACATTCATGCCAAAAACCTGTAGCTACTACTAACATCCTTAGCCACAAATTTTGGTTTGATTTGGGGGTTTTTCTGACTTTTAAATAAAAACAAGGAGGCAGGATCACAAAACTGCTTTTCCTGAGACTAAGTGTTGCTATGTGGAACAGAACAACAAAACACTGCATTGGGACTTTGTGCTCCTTCCCAAATATTTTGTCTTGTTGGAGAAGGCTGAGAAACACAAGTTCCTTTCACAGAAGCTCTATACTGAAAACAAACCTGAAATATTCATCCCACAGTATCCCCCCGATGCACTACAACTGTACCTACACACAGCACTACCAGCAATGCACAGTCCTGAGCAGCTGGATTGCATGTTGACCATGAGCAGTTTCTATACATTTCTCCATGCCTCAATGCTTGCTACAAACATGTCTTGAGCCTCTGAAAGCTGACCAAACAGAGCAGGCAAAGTGTTACAAAAAGAGTAAAGGTTATTTTCAAACTAAAAAGAAACAGTAAAATGGATTTTTTTAATTCACAGCTGAGCTCAAGTTTGTTCACAATTTTTAGTATCATTCTCTCTTTTGGGTGTGTTTTATTTTCTTAATATGACAGTCTTTTCACCCACAATCCATCCTCAAGCCCAATATGGGATGCCCTATGCAACACCTTTGCAAATGGGCTTCACTATAGTTGATGTCTTCCACCCTTACAGCAACTTGCTGACATTGTACTAAGACAGTGAGAAAAAAAGGACTTATAAGCAGAGGAGAGTAGAGTTACTCCATATCCCTCCCTTCTTTATTTAAAGTTACAATTTTGACACAAAATACTGTGTGAGAAATCAACCATTACTTTATGGGATAACACAGTTTTAACCATAGCCCACAGTGCAACACCAAGGCAGCTGTATATAAGCCAACAATCTCACAAGTGCTGGGTCCTTTAAAAGTCCCTGGCTCCTCTCAGTGAGTGGAAACACCGAACAAATGTACACAGAACAAAACGTATAAGTGGTTATGGTACTCAGATATATAATGTGCTCTCAATTCTAAAGCTGAGTTTGGGCATACTTTTGCGTTCAGTGTGAATGACATGCCACCATCAAGGACCATTTCTCAAAGCTGTTTTTCATCTTAGGACATTTGTAAACCTAAACTAAACCAATCCTCCACTCACATATTGTTACTACAAAACTTCCAGAGCAGTGGGAGCCCCGCAGTCAATGCCCTAGAGCTGGGAGCAAGGAACGTGGCACAGCAGCTGGCAGCCATCTCAGACTACAAATCTGTAGCTCACGACAGCAGTCAGACAGTGGCCAGCTGAACATTTACCAGGTACTTTGGTCTCACCATCCAAATGAAGAGACATTCTTTCTTTCCCACTGCCACCCTTCTCTGTGGCACCTCTCTGCCAATTTCATGCAAGTAGACTTTCTGACTTACAGTCTATAGACACAAATTCAACATTTGCAGTTTTTGATTAGTTTGACCCCACTGTTTTCTCTTCTGATAACTGTAATTTCCTCCTTTCTTTCAACTTAAACTATAATTTCTGCTTCATTTCATGTCCAGTTTATAGCTGCTCTTTTCTTCTATTTTTCCTGTCTACTCTCCAGTGACAAGTCACACCCGTATATTTGCCCCCCATGTACAAACACTATTCAAAAACAGTTATCCAATTTCTTTTATCCCTATTTTTTTTTCTGATCAAGGCACAGAGCCAAAATATTACATTTAACAGACAGAACAATATTTTACTAAGCTTTTACTTATATATTGGAAGTTAATGCAGCAAAAAAATTGCTTTGCTAAATGAATGCAAGACTGAATTTTCCTGGCTTACTCTAGTATAAGAAAGCTGCAATGAAGAGAAGAAACATTATATATTCCAAATCATCTTAGCTACCCTCTTTATCATTATTATTGCCTCCATTTTCTACTGCATTTTAGAGTATATTCTAAATGGAATATTAATATTAATTTCTTTTTTCTTCATGAGAGTTCAAATAATTTGGGATAATTAAGGGGGAGAGGATAGGAGAATCCATTGTAGGGTTATAAATCTCCAAAGGATGTGTTAGTTTTGCATTTTAGTTCTGCTGAAAAATGTAAATGCTTCAATTAGTGTAAAAATCAGAGGCTGCCTCACTCATTAACAACAGGGCCTCTAACCTCTCACCTTGCCCATATCTGAATCAGAGGATTCTGAAATGGGAAAGTTGGCCCATTTTCCTGTATACAGAAATTGCTGTTAAAAAAAGTAACCAGAAAACCTCTGCCTCAGTCTCCCGCCCTTAAAGAGCTAATTCATTTCGAGAAAAGGCCTGTCTGGAGGAGTTAGTGTCCTGTTGCATATGATGGGGAAGCTGCAGTGCTTGTGGAGAGCATTAGAGCAGACTTGAAATGAAGATAACAGGGCTGGGCGTCTGCAGTACTGGGATGAATCTCCTCAATCTAAATATTCCATATTTCATAACAAACCTGTCAGTAAGGGACATGAGGGCAGTATTGCTGCTGTGCTGTGGTATCCTACAGCTAACACAGCCTGAAACCTCCTAAAGGCTGATTGAAATCGATTCATACACAGGTGGAATGCTACAGATCTCTCTTCTCAGCCTTTATAAAAGGAGATTTAGTGGGAGACTTTTTATTTATTGAGAAATTCGTATTATACCAAGTTCAATATTCCTCCAGTCCACAGTTACCCAGAAAGATACACTTAAATGCCTGATGTATTCAGGGTGTATGGGACCAAATAAATCAGGAGGAAAGAATATAGCTACTACTGCACACATCCATTCTGCACACATTTATTTCTAAGCTAGCGGCTGGGAGGCAAGGAGAAAAGCACTGCCTGGACTGATGATCACATTTCCTCCGTGAATAAAGCCTGCATGTGCAGAACTGTAATGCAAAATTACCCGTTCCCTTTGCATAGAGAAAGTTCATCTGCAATGATTTGATTAATTGAAGGATTAGCCTTTTGCTACCGTTTTTGACCTGAGGTTCTTCTGCTAATTTTCCTAGAGGATCTTCTAGGCAGTATGGCACAAGTAATATTGCATTGCAGGACTCTGGTATATTTTCAAGACCATCAGCTCTTCTCACAACTTCTAATCCTTAATTTCTCTCTTGCATTAGTCCATTAACATTTTCAGGGGTTTGAATCTGTTTCTAATATATGAACTGCTTCAGACAGGGGCCCAAGTGTCCAAAAGCCTTCAAGATATTGACCTAGTTTGCATGGAGGCAGCTTTCTTTGCATGAACAAATTAGTATGGAGAAAGGTCATATTATCTCCTCGTGCCACACCCATCCAACCAAAATATTGCTTGATTACTCTTCAAATCCACTCTAAATGCTGCTACCAAAAATTACTTTCCTGATTCATCATTTCCTCTCCTCTGCTTGTTCTCAATACTGTCTGTAGTCACTCTGCAGTATCTTACTGACCCTGGCTCAGTTCCTCCAGTGACGTTAGCTTCAGTCATTCCATCTCCACACTACCGTCTTTCCTGATCTCTGATAAATTTCATAACAGTTGAATACCTCAAAATATATTCTTCAACCTCTTCTACCATTTTGCCTTCAACTCAATCCCATTGACACAGGTACATGTACCTGAGCTGTTTCCTTATGACCTTAAAATCTTTTCATCTCAGGATTTCAAAATACTTTGTGTCATGACAGTAAAGACTACATAGGTTCTGGCTCAAAAGTTCAGAAGAAAACCACCATTGAAAAGCAATGACCATAACACACTTAGATCAAATATATTCTTTGGAGCATCAAAGATCAAAAAGCCACCACCACCGGGCTAAGCTTCAAGAAATTGAAGTATATGAAAATGAGGAAACTTGTTAAAAAAGAACCTAGAAGGTTATCTGAGAGAACGAAATCCTTATGGATAGCACAGGGACCACCAAAGAACATAATACTAAAAGCAGAGCTCCAATGCACGCTGTCTGTTACGAAAAACTTGAGAAACAATAAAAAAAGCAGGCGTGATAGAGCAGTGAGCTAAAGATTGGGGAAGTAAAAGAGTTTATTAGAATTGAGAAGGCATCATGCAAAAAGCAGAAGCTGTATCCAAATGAGGAAAATAAAAAGGATCATAAAACCTGGCAGATTAACTGCAAAAATATAGTTAGGCAGGCCAGGCAGGAAAAAAAAAAAAAAAAAAAAGAAGCTTGAAGAACGTTTGGCTGGAGCAATTAAACATAATACTAAATTCCACTTCCACAGGAATCATCAACATCAGAGCAAAAAGCCTGCCAGGCAGATTGTGGAGCCCACTGACAGGATGAATACTCAGGGTATTAAGACTGTTGCAGAAAAGTAGAGTGAATACCTGCATCACTGTGGCCTTCCAGTACCTGAAGGGAGTCTGCAAGAAAGATGGAGAAAGACTTTTTAAAAGAATATGTGGTGACAATACAGTGGGGAATGGCTTCAAACTGAAAGATGGCAGGTTTAGATAAGATATTAGAAAAATATTCTTTGCTGTGAGGGTGGTGAGGCACTGGAGCAGGTTACCAAGAGAAGCTGTGGACGCCCCATTCCTGGAAGTGCTCAAGGTCAGGTTGCATGGGGCTCTGGACATTCTGGTCTAGTAAAATGTATTCCTGCCCATGGCATGGTGGATTGGAACTAGATGATCTCTAAGGTCCAAATCAAAATCATTCTATGATTCTATGGTTCTAGGATCACTGTAGAAGAAACTGCTATTTCCTCACTAGAAACCTTTTTGGAAGGCATACTGCAGAGGATGCATCTGAAACATAACTGACTGTGGAGAGGCTGTTGTAACGTTAACACAAGTGCTAATGGGTGGTCTGGACTGGGTGGCATTCAATCAAGAGTTCTGAGAAAACTCAAGGAATAGCTGAATCACTGATAGGGGTACATCACCTCCCATGTTGATTTTTAGGCACTGAACACTGAAGGTTAGCAAATGTGATGCCAGTGGGGGTCTGGAGAGCTACAGGCCTGCAAGCTTGTAACTCTAGTGCACAAATTTGTAAAGGCTACAACAAAGGACAAATATGTGTCTGAATGCAACTTACGTGGAAGAGTCAATGTCAGTTCTGAAGTGGGGCATTATGCCTTGTAAAAGCCATTTGAGTTTTTTGAAGTTAGTTAACATATGGTGTCAGGTGAGACAGTCAAAATACAACAGGGTTTTCAACATTCTTTGGGTAAAGTCTCCAATGAATGGTTTTTAAAGAAACTGAGCAGCCATAGCATAAGTGGGAAGGACCTGGCTGGGACAGATAAAGGTCCAAAAGACACGAAACAGAAGGTCTGCACTTACAGTAGAACAAATACCCTTGACAGTGAAATAAAATGATGGACTCTGAGGTGACAAATACTGTTTGGTAGCAGATGCTCAAGGTTACAATTGACAGCTCCACAGAAGCATCAGCTCTGCCAGCAGCAGTTAAAAAACAACCCAAATTCCAGTAACAAAAAACAAGACAAAAACATAATTATAAATTTGTTCATCTCCATCTTGAATATTTTTTCAGACAGGGTCACCTCATCGCAACAAAAGGGCACATTTCAGGTGGAAAAAGCTCAGAGAAAGACCAACTATGATAAACTACAGCATGGTTTATACAATTCTGAAAATTCATGATGGTGTGGAGTCAGTGGATAGGAAGTAACTGTTCACTCTCTATCCACTGCAAGGAGCAGAAGTGTCAAATAAAGCTTATAAGAGCTGAACTTAAACAAAAAGAGATGACCTTTTCAGAAGAGGGATCTGTACCACTTAGCATATCTTATTCAATATCTAAAGAGTTTGTTTTGTAGAGCAAGGACTTCATGTTGTTCTGTATCTAGGTCTTCAGGTCCAGAGTCCTTGAATTGGATTTCCTGCGGCTACTGGTACAAATAATTAATCATATACATTCAGCCTACCTCATGACTGGGTTGATTACAGTCTTAGGAGTCAGTTTATAATGGGGAAATTCATTTGAGCAAAGCACTAGACCAGTCATAGCTTCCTGTTCCCTCTTTGCACAAATTCAAAGTCATCATAACATATCAGTCCCAGTTTAGAACAGAAAGAGGGTAGAAACATGATAAAAAGATGAGCCATAAATCCTTGTAAATTCTTATATCGCAAGCAATGCATGCACATCAATGATGGACGTGAACATGAAGAAAAGGCATGTGAAGTAAGACTATTTGAACTTTGCTGAAGGTAGCTATATCCAGTTGCCTGTATGGAGAAAAACTACTTTCATCCTGTACAGAGACTTCTTTCATTATGTCTTGTTTTTGTGTTATCCTCTGCACTCCAGTTTCTTGTATCACCTTTCTATTGTGGAAGACATCATGGGAAGTCTCTTCCTCTACTGGTTATGCTACAAAAATGACTGGAAGAGGGAATCCACTCCAGATAAAATCCCTTCTTAAAGGAAATAATTGACTTTTCCTAACTCAGAGCTAACAAGTGAAATTAAACACGTGTCCCATGGGGACCGCACTTCTGTTGAAGACTGGGAGAACTCTCCAAAGAAGAAGGAAATGCCCTCTAATATCCACTGATACAGATCCAGAGTCACGCCACTGATGTCATGGCAAGATTTACACCGATGCACGATTCCATCTTGGGAGCCTGTTATGACTGAGCATTCTCACTGTAAACTGAGTGATGCCTGGGACTGTCAGGCAGTTTTCACTACATTTAAACAGGAGAAAATGAGACCAAGATGGTGATAATTTCATGCAGAAACATAGTACAGTACATACGCTGAGGCTGGTTTTATCTGTGGCACAAAAGACATCAGGTCTGTTAAAGAAAAACTAATTTTTATTCTGGCGTGATGGTGAGATCTAACACAGCTAGGCCCCACATACCTGAGACAGCATAAGGAGGAGATTTTCCAGCAAAAGTGCTTTCTTAGTGAGTGAAGAACAAGCCACTGTCTACCAGTTCATATAGTTGTGTTATCTACCATATTAAAAAATAAGTAAGTTTTATATTAATTACAATAAAAATTGTATATAATGGATTCCTCCTTTTCTTCCTTAATAATTCAGATATACAAACAAGGTCAAAAGCTGTAGTTTGACTGGAATGACCATAACATTTTTTACTGTTAAATTTCCTGTACAAAATTACTGAAGACAAATTATTTTTCATTGTTTTAATAGAAAACTGTTTCATACATCTTTCAAATTTCCTCAGTATCTGAGCTCCATATGAGCACAGGATTTTATTAGGCTATGTCAGTTCACCAGAACCACCTTACTAAAGGGAGGTTTGCCATAAGAGTTTCCAGTTTACAAAGAAGAATAAAATAGCAGGTGTTAACACTGAAAAAGAAAATTGTGACAGAAAATTAAGGTTATTAGGGAAGCTGAGAATTACAAAAGGCCCAACAGGGAGTGATTTCAGAAATCACAGTTTAGCAGCAGAGCAAATAAACAAGGCAGCCTATGACTGAAGTCATCAAACTAGAGGATATTTTAGCAAAATAATAAAATTAGAGTCTCCAAATGGAGCCTGGTTACTTAACCACTGTTAATAACCAATAATCAAAGTTATTCTTTCACTTTTGGCTCATGAAGTACAGCCAGCCGGGCCACCTTGCAGTACTGAGCCCTGGACAGGAAATCATCCAGATGTTCTCAGTTTTTGGGATTGGATTGAGGTTTTGACACAAAACCTGTCTGTCTGGCAGCACTTCACTGTGTGAACTGTGAAGTGTTACTGGGACCTATTCATGAGTTTTTCTCCTACCTGAGGATGCAGTGTCTGACATGGCAATGTGAGCCAGATTTTGCACTTATCCCTGTGCCACTCCAGGGCAGCCATGCCTGTCTGCAGAGCTGGGAAAGCAGTCAGCTCTGCCTTCACCTTCCTCACTGCTGACTGTCAGTTGCAGGCAGGAAACAAAGAACCCAGAAAGATTGCTCTTCCCACTGCCCTGCTGTTGGCTGCAGGGGTGAGCAGTGAAGGGACACTGGGATGGGGCAGGGACACTCTCAGGACAGACTATTAAGAGCTGTACAGGGCAAAGGGTCTACTGAGAGGATGAGGGACATGTCCCACAGACATGAAGTGCAAAGAATCATGTCACAGTTGTTCTGTGTCCACAGAAGCTGTGGCAACAAAAGTATTGTCATCAAAAATATATTAAAAAAGATTTAAATAAAGCAGTTCATATAAACTCAGTGCATATGATAGACTCTTCTAAGCAGCATAAATTAAAGTCATAAGTAGTGGGCAGCAGGAAGAACAAAACGTCAGCATTTCACAAAAAAACCAACCTGTGTTACAGTCCCCAGGCTGTAAGCCAGCCCTGCTGAAGCAGACAATGACGTAGATCTTCAGGGCAGAACTGCTACAACAATCACATAGCCTGACCCCTGTGTTACACAAGCCATAGAATTTTATCCAGCAGTTCCTGCAGCAGCAACACCTACTCTTCCCTGCTAAAAGTGAGGCTCCTTACAACCCAAATGAACTCTTGGCAGGACTCCAGAGGAAATGGACAGATATTAGACAAAGACTTGTTTGTTTGCTTTTCCAAAAGGAGCAGCCAGGAAAGCAGTTGCTAATCGCTGATGTAGGACCACATCACTGGTACCCGGTGGGCATGAGGCAGCCAGGCTCCAGCTGAGCAGAGAAACCAGGGTGGCAGTCACACCACACTGCAGCAGGACTATTGCTCTTTCCTACTTCACTGACATTCACGTTGCCTTCCTCTCACCCACTGAGTATTATCATCACAGAGGCTGGAGTCTGAATGTGTTTAATGCTTTCTTAGCCACAGATCATTAGTAACCAATTCCACTTTCCACTCTCTCAATTGTTTTTATACAATACAAGACTCCTTTTTTTTTTCTCTCTCCCCTCCCTCTTCTTTCTTCCTCCTTTTCCCAATTTTCTTGTGGTAAAACAGTCCTGCCTGAAAGCAATAAGCTCCTTTCAGAACTTAAAACCCTAATGGCAGGCATTTGGAAAAGAAGCTCTAAAGGCACCATTATTCCTCACTTTGGCTTCAGTGCTGGCTCGCTGTCTACATGCATAATGCCGAGCTTTTTCCCACAAAAATAGCAGTCCTCAGATAGCCACAAATCCATGTGAGCTGCTTGGGTTATTTATTCCTGGAGGAAGCTTGCAAAGTGACAACTTTAGGACATTTGGGAGGCCACCATGAAGTGGTGAGCACTCAGCTAGGTATGGGAGGAATATAAATGAAGCAATGACTGAGGTAATTGTACCCACCAGGAACACCTATTTCATGCTTTTGGGGTATTCCCACTTTGCTCACGACGTTCTCCTCCTCTTTCTCTGCCAAAGCTTTTCTGCTTCACAAACTCTCTTTCCACAGTTCTGCATCTCAGCGTCACATAAGGCCTGAAACAAGATTGCAACTTGTTATTGCTTTCCCTGTTTCTGTGGGGCTGCAGTGCCTGGAGCAGGAAAAGTCAGGGGCCCACTCCCAGTGCTGTTACTGCTCTCTGTGCAAATTCCAGCCATTCATTAGCTACTGACTGGCAGCAGTGAGAATGTGTTCCGCAGCCCGGGCTGCTGGCTGAAATAGGCAGCACGTCTCAATAAAATGCTGGAGAACAGTAGGACATTAACACCAAGGGAGAACCTGCTACTTCCCAGGGTGTGCCAAACCAGCAGGGGCCATCAAATTTTGCCATCAGGACACACATTTAGAAGTCTCCAAACAGAAATGTAGATTGGACTTGAGACTCAACTTGTGGCTGCAAGGGACAGCAGGGGACCCAGAGACTAAGAAACCTGGAGGATTAACCTGATGAGGAGTCCCTCTTCCACTGCTGTCCCAGGGAGAATAGTGAGCAAGTGACAGGATTCACCCATCCCTGGAGAAACAGTGCCAAGTGCTTCACCAGAGGTAGAGCTCTCAGGTTGTTAGTCTCTATCAAAGACAGGACTCCAGCATGCCTCATCACTGTCAGTGCAATAGGCACTTTAGGATACATGCAGCACCTGTTGCTCACAGCACCACTCTTCCATTGGGATTGTGTGTGGAGGGCAAGGGGATGTTGACTCTCTCACAACCACTATGCCAGCCAGTGCTAGCACAGACTCCTGTGGCCAGTCCATTCTCTGTCACTAGGGTGGAACCACAACATATTTGCTGCTATTAGCTCTGAGTAGGGGCAACCCTTCAAAGAGGATAGAGGGAGAAACCCCAAAGGTGCTAAACATCAATGCCCATCCTCACGCTTTGTGAAAAAGCCTCCTGCAAAGCTGTGGGTCCCACTGAAGAGTCCTGAAGCCTACAACTCATATTCAAACCTACAACTCAGAGCTTATGCCTTAAGCACAGCATAACCCACCAGAAAACAAGTGGTGGACCACTGCAGTGGGGCATTTGTAGCTGTTTGACTTGCAATCCATCCCTGAATGAAACTACGCAAAACACCCACCCTGGCACTCAAGCAAGGCAGTACCTGGGGAAGGCTCTTGGGACAGCCAGGGGCACTCCCAAGCCCCAGCCCAGAGCATTTGGCACCTGGCTACTGTCCATCCCCAAGCAGCCACTTTCTGCCTTTGCCATAAAGAGCAGAGGGAGTGGGGCTCCTTGCAGCCCTCACACAGCTGCTAGGTTCGGGGGCGGGGTGGGGAGCAGGCCAGTCCCCTCCAGCTGCCAGAAGGATTGGGCAAAAGACAGACAGGAGCACGGGGATCTGAGAGAGGCACGTGGCCCAAATCCTGCACACCTGCTGGGGTGCCATGCCAGCTGCAGCCCAACAAGGGGCCCTATTGATCCTGCCCGTGTGGTGGGTTTCTCTGCCTCTGCACACGTGGCTGAGGACATCTCATGGAGAAATTTTCATCTACAGTTTGCTAAGGGTTTCTCCCCAAAGAATCATGATTTAATTGCTGTTATTATCTTCATAAAGCTGTCCAGAGTGTTTTTCCAGTGGTTATTTAAAGCTTATCTAAAATATATTGATAGCAGTGGAACGCCTGGTTAAAACTGCATTCCTGGTATGCCAGTAGCAGAGTATGATAAAAATAGTAGGTCTCTTCAATCATCATCTTTCTCTAATTTATTGTATTGTTGTATTTTTGGATCCATGCGTAGAACATACAGCATATCATTATGAAAGTAATGCAGTTAGAAGCTATATAAACAGATAACTGGAGACAGAGTTACTGTCAGTCTTCTATGGAAAAAAAAAAAAAGATACTTTTGCAAAGAATAAAAATCACACATTATAATTTTTTAAAAGATCAGCTAATGAGGAACCTTGCTGTAGAAAGCAAACTCCAAAACGCATCCCTAAAAAGTGTACATGTTGCTGATGAAAAAAATTTTTAAATCTCTTTATCGGTAACAGCTTCAAAAATAACAGTATGAATAATATGAATGTCTGGTGGGAGCAAACAACTGCACAGGATATCATTAGGTATATGGTCTATACATATTTTTTTCTATTCTGATTTGCTGTAGAGAGAAAAGATAGAAGCACAGAAGCAATGAAATGTGTTTTTAAAAGACAGAGAAATTTTTTATTTAATGCAAATCCCTTGTATCATCATATCGCTAGTGACTCATGCATAAAGGCTTAGAAATCTATGGAAGAAGAGAAATCTCAGAAACAGATATGAGCAAATAATTCACTACAGGAGAGTTGTTTTCTCTTTAAATCAACTCAATTTTTTAACTTAAAGAAATTATTTGCAAATAGGTCATTCTAACTCTGAATTTATTCCTGTGTTTCTAATCGCCTCAGGGATTGTTTCTGAAAACAAATTTAGACAATGAATTTACTGACCATTCAAAAAGCTTAGCTACTGTGAGTTGCCAATCAATTGGCATTAAAAATCATATGTATTATCTCTACTTTGTAATTCACTCCCTGAATTGCCAAGTCAAAAAAAGTATCTACCAGAGTTTTGAATCCCTCAGTTTCACTTTGGTTAATGAAAAGGAATAAGAAAAGTTGAGGAATTAAATGTCACTTCACATCTTTTTATGTCCTTCCATACAATCACCAAAGCCCCTTGTCACCCAGCCTGCTACCTGCAGTCCAGCCCCAAGCAGTGCATCTCTTTATAACTCGTCATGGGAGAAGAGGCACATCACATTTATGGACTAATGGCTTTTACCTCTCTTTTCCCCTCACGTTCTTCTCAAGTCATTCGTGTTGGTGAGAACCTGTCTGCCAACGATGCAACCTAACTCTACTCTGGCATGTTTAATTACCCAAGTTCCTGTGCCAGAGCTTTGGAAGAACATTAGGAGACCTCCCTCTGCCTGTACTACACCATGCAGCACCACAGACCGATTCAAATACCCATCCGTGAGTGGCATAAACTATCCTGGATGGTCTTCCTCCTCCACCATCTACCATCTCCCGAAATCCTCTTTAGTAAATGGTTTGGGATAGCTTGAGCTCCCTTTAGCTCTTAAATAAGCTTGCGAAAAGGAGCTGTTGAGTGTGAGACAATGCTACACAGACCTCCTCCAAAGATGGGCAACGCTCTGGGCTGCAATATTGTCAACAGCAGGATGAAGCCCCTTTCCCTGATTTTTCTGTGAACAAGCCAAGGAAAATCAGACTCTATGGCTATTACCAAGAGTGAGGTGGCAGTGTATGGAGTAGCAGCCACAGTTGGTGACTATTTTTAAGATTCATTGCACCATATTTGGGGTTCATAATTGCACCTCCTAAATGGGTTCCATAGTCCAGGCTTTTTGAGGCTTTTCCTCTGGTTTCCTGAGCCAGCTGTAGCCAGCTTAGCTTAGGTTTATTTCTTTAATTCTTGGCTTTTGCTGACATTACAGAATGACTTCTGTCCATGCCTGCCTCTTTAGGCAATTTAATGTTGCCTGTAGTTCTGTGCACCCCGAAAAAGAACTGGTGAAGGGTAAAAGATGCCTGAGATTAAATATTTGGATATAGTTACTCTAGTGAGAGATGATGCTGTAATATCTGGTACAGAGAAGCAAGTATCACAGAAACATTTTTCCCCATGGAGAAGTTTCATTACCCTGCCAAATCCTCTGTAGCCAGGAAAATGCCTATGCTGCAAAACTGAGACTGATATTATAAGAGCATCAAATCTGGGCTTGTTACAATCTACATCTCACCCAAAAATCATTCTTCACACGGGGTTCCAATGCTTGGTCCCTGCAATGGAACATGCTAAGGAGATGAAACTAGGAAGAAAGATAGGACACAAGGGTAATGCTACAAGAGGCCACACATCACCATCCTTCTTGAGGGATGGCATATGTACCCCACAATAACATTGGGAAGTGAGCAGAAAGACCACCGATCCCAGACAGACCAATGGCATCCCTCCTTGAAGAGGGATTTGGGACTTAACAACACAATTACAAGAAGGAGAGAGTTCCCTCTACCAAGAAATAGATTCCTCTTCTAGTACATTGAAACAATCAGGTAATTTCCATCTCCTTCCTTGCAAATTGAATCTCTCAACAGCTCAATTTCTTCAAGTGCCGTTGTTTTCTCAGGCACAACAAAAGTCATTTTGCTGAGCTTCCATACTTTCCGAGTACCCAAGCATCTCTAGCACCTGAGTGTTCAATGCTGCAGCTATTTCTTGAGTACTGCTTGGACATGTTTCAAGTTGACATTTTAGATTACATAACTCCTGGCGCAGCACCGCAAAGACGTCTCCTTCCATTGCATCAGAGAGTGACCTGCTGTGGAAAAGGCTATTACTTCTCTTGAGATTATCGAATCTGTGGTGCCTCATCGAATTATACAGATTCCAAGGGGAGGAAAAGTAACTGCTGCGTGCTCCGGGCTCTGAACTTTTCAGTCCAACACATCTGGAGAGCCTTCATCTGCATGTGCGTCTCTAATGCCACATCTCCTTGGTGAACGCTGCGTGCATTGAATTCTGCTAACATAGGGTGACAGACAAGTAACAATAGGAGCTACGTTGACTCAGTGCTTGTCTCATCCTAAAATAAAATACTGTGTGACAGACTAGCCACAGCTGCACGCTTACAAAGAGCAGTCTGTGCCTTCTAAGCAAAGCAGCTGAGAAGTTAAAAAAAAAAAAATAATCTATCTCAGCCTCCCCCTCCCCACTCATCTCCCTCCACACACATGTTAAATTCGAGGCCAAAAACCAATGACTAAACTAGGCATACAACCAAGAGTGACCTGATTTTGGGGAGTTACTGAGCATTGGTGTTGTCCAGGGCTTCACTCCTTCAAAACTGTCTTTCTTGGGGAACACAGAGGCTCAGTTCCTCTGAAAATTGGTTACATTCAAGCAAGCGCCTTAACATTAGGTTTTTTAATGGCTCAGTTTAATTTGTTCTTCTGGAAACTGTTTCATTTGAGAGTAAGGGCAAATGAATACTGAATAAAAATCATTAATAAAATATTAAACACTTAAAGTCTGGTTTCTGTAGCATTAGCCATGCTGAGTACTGCTAAGGGGATGGGAGCAGCAGATTGTGCAATGGCAGAACCACTTTCCCATCAACGTGGCACAGACCAAGCACTACAACAGATAGTACCAGTAGGGAGGGCAAAGGATGACTGATCACACCCAAATCTCAGAAACCCCACATGAGCAGTACCCTCACTTTTCCAGGCAGCTCACAGACACTAAAGATGCCAGCTTTTCTAGTCAGGTTTGATCACCCAGGAGTCCAGGGATGCAAATGAGCAAACCTAGCTCTATCTGAGGCAGAGACAGTGATGTTTAACCCAAAAGGTAAATTTTCCATCTTTTCCCCCACTTCACTCCACACAGCGCTTGCAGCAAAGGAGGGAGGAAAAGACTAATCCTTTCCTTCAAGGGATTTGAAGAGAGTTCTTAATTCTTTATGGAAAGCTTAAAAAATTGTAATTCTTAAGCAACTTTCCAAGGCTGGTTGCTGAAGGTTACACAGGGCTAGTGTGAAAATGTGTAATCCTGTTTTTCAAATGTCAGCAGGAAAAAAGTAAAATTCCCTTTTAGCTTTCTCCAACCCCTGAGTAATCTGATGCAGTATAAATCAATATGTTCTTGAAACAGCATTCCATGGAAAATGTAAATTGTAATGTTATCTGATATTTGGGTTGTATAAACTCAAGCAAATTGCAGAAACTATAATCCTGGGCTGTGAATCACTGCTGCAGATCTAATCACTACCAGTCTCTTCTGTCCATCAGCTCCGCTGTCTGCAAAGCACTTGGAAGTATGGATTACACAACTTGTACTTTCCATCACTAACACGTCCTGGTGGTAAGAAATTGTAGTGTGACCAAAGAGTTAATCAGAAGCAAAGCCTTGTAGCTACTTTCAGTCTCCTGTGTGCAGATATCCTCACCTCTCCAACCAGAGCAGGTTTGGGTGTTTATAGCCAGCACACATCTACGTTTTAGAGCAGAAACCATTCAGGGGAACAGACTGTTTAGGAGCTGTGATTAGAAGGAAGCTCGCTAATGCAACAAATGGTTGAGCAGACAACACAAACCAACAGATGCCAAACTATTTGAAGGCCGATACAGAACAAAGACCTCCCTCCTCAAATGAGGGCCAGGGCTGCAGAGCCCAGACAGAAACACATACCAGCTGGCCAGCCATGCAGAATGAAATCTCCCAAAGACTGGTTTCATCATAAGCAGCAGCTGACCGATCACACTTGACAGGATGGCTGACAAGAGGGCTCATTCCTGGGGTTCCTCCCTCCCTCGCTCTCAATCAACTTGAGCCACCACTTTTGTCATGGGAGCCTGTGGTATGTGTTTGCCTGGCACAAACTCATGTTCATGGGGAATCAGACTTATTATGTGCTACAGTCTGCCACAAGGCAAGTGAAAACTCCTGTCTCAAGCTGGCAGAAACCAAGTGAAGTAAAAATCTCCTCATAACAAAGTGCACACTGAGCAAGTCTTAGGCTGCTTCAGGACTGCAGGTAGGTCTGCCCTGCTTCTGCTGGGATTGAGTGGTGTTTTGATACGCAGCCCTTACTGATAAGCACATCTGACATCACACCTCTGCATTACTGCTCACATCTCCATCATTGCTGCCACAATTTTAGACTGTACATTTGTCAGCAGACACTAAGGCCTGAATAGTTATATCTGTACTTTGTGCCTTCACAAGCCTTTCTAAGCAGACAGCTATAGACATTTTGGTGGTTCAAGGAAGGAAGTCTCACAGCCTGTGTGCAATATGAGACAGGAAAGCAGAAGGTCCTGGAAAGAAAGGAAAGGCAGAGAGTCAGAGAGAACTTTCTTGTAAGGTGAGGACTTTGAAAACAGAAATGCAATGAAAGCATCTGATGTGAACTCTTCTATAGAAGGCTGGCAAACATCCCCAAACCCACCCAAGCTGCTGATCTGAACAGGACACCCTGAAAATTCCTTGTGAAGCAAATGACAGGATGAAGAAGGATATAGGAGGAGAGGGTGTCTGAAAGAGACACACAAGCAAGGGAGGGACTGTCAGCAGGAAAGTCCTGTACTATATATCAGGTTTAACAAAAATAGGAGAGTCACCCAAAAACATTCCAGCAAACAGAAACTTCAGCATCCACATGCTTTTTGGTTTGCCTAAGTGCTGTTTATAGCTCCATGTTTACCTACAACCCCATCCACTTTCCTCTTTGGAAGACCCACACTTTTTAAATGGTTCGGTAATTATATTTCTTCACAGTAGCAGACAGTTTTAAAAAGACTATCAGACAAGCCAAGGGAACAAACCCTTCTTGGACAGTTTCCCATCCCTGTTATTTTCATTAAAAAACAGGGTGCACTGAAACTACGGCCATTTGCACTGTGTGCCTGATTCAGGAAACAAGCAGTTTGTTATTATCGTAATTTCTGGCAATTTAGGCCATTTCTTCTCTAAAACATAAAGAATTCCTATTTTAGCTTAAGTACTAGTCTACAGATTCAACATGCGTGTGCTAATCCACAGGATGTCCCATCTGACTGAGTAGGAAATAAATCCAAACAGAGCACAGCAAAAAATTACAATAAGTTGCCTGCATCACTTCAGGCCATATTCATCAAGTGATGACTTATGAGTGCTGCATACTGAAAACACACAGGAGCTGGGTATTATGAATTCTAAGCCACTGCCCATCATTTCCCTTTACCCCACAAGTTCCTTTAAAAAAAAAAACAAAAAACCAAAAAACCAAACAAGATCCTTGGCAGCTGTCAATTAGCAGAGTCTCATTCAAGCTGATGCTGAATTAAACAGGCCCTGACTCAAGCAGAACAATGTCTCCCCCACAATTACAGCAGAGAAGCTCATCTTTGTTTAAATATTCAGTTCTACAAAGGTTTTAAACTCCTCATGTTCACAAAGGTTAGGAACTTTGTGGGCAGTAGTGTAGGCTGCGTGCACCAGATTTGGGAACGTTTATGTAAGTGGCTCCTAAGAAGACTGTACAACAAATTGGGGACAGCAGGGCACCAGTTTCAGTGGCTACAGCTCTTTTCTCTCCCTCTACATTTGGGTCTTAATCACTTAAGACATCCACAAGATGTTCTGTTGCATCCATTAATTTTTGAGAAATAAAATGGAAATCAGTATTCTTAAAATCAGCATTTTAAAAATAAGGGATGTTCCCACTGCACTGCCACAGCACTTATCTGTGCAGCTCCCCATTTATCTTTCATGTACACACTCTTCCTCTTGCCACCTTATAGCCACTTCTACTTGCAAGGCAAGGTAGCAGCTTTCAGACAACCAAGGAAACTGTGACAAAAAGGGTAAGGTGTGACTATTTTCCATATTTCAGGCTAAAAATCGACATGATTTATTTAAAAAGAAAGACCAGGGAAGTAAGTACGCCTGTCCTTCACCATAGGATGCAGGATTTCAAGCTAAAATATGAGAAACTCCATATTAAATGAGAAGGCTGCCAACCCTAGGAGCTCAATCAAAGTGGATTATTCTGTGCAGTCACAGAGGTTTCCCTAGACTACTCGTTTTCACATGAGCTGATAGCTCAAGGGGATGTTCAGACAGTGCTTGATGCTTTTGAACCTGACCTACAACCAGCCAATGTCAGTTCAAACCTGACCGCTGGCAGAAAGCATGGAAAAAACAGGAAGAGGAGTGAAGCATGTTGTCATAGTCTGCCTCTGTCAAAGGAGTTTGTAGTTTGATAGACATCAAACCAACAGAGCAGAAAGCTCAGATTGCACTGAATGTAAATAAATAGCATGTGTGGTGGGGATGGGGGAGAACTTTGGAGTTGTGTAGGGAGGCAGAGGAGGTCTGGGGAAAGGGTAATGGGGTAGCAGAGGAGGAGAAAAGGGACAAGATCTGGAGTGACACAGTCATGCTCCCAGTCCTAATGAGTCCCAAGGCAAGTAAACAAAATCCTCCTCCCTGCCTCTTCTTTGTCCTCAGTGGGATCCAGGCAACCCTTGCCCTGAGACCCATCTCCAGAGGATGGTGACTGCCGTTCCTCATGGGAGCCAACAATAGGGTAGCCCTTTCCACCTTCCTGGTACCTTCTGCAAAACACAAAGTGCAAGACTGAAAGTGTACTGGGTCAGTGCTTAGCACAGTATCCCAGTCACTGACAAAGGGTTGGGAAGGGAGGCACCATTGACTGAGATGAACAGCAGTTCCCACCCCTCACATCTCCTGTGTCTCTACAGAGGACATTTTCATTCAACCGAGTGTACAGCTCATGGAGATGAACAGGTAATTTCACACCCTTTCCAAAAAATTCATTCTTAGAGATGAGGAGTCTAAAATCTACACACTGAATTGGATTTCCTTGATACTAATAGCACAACATAAATTTGCCATAGAAATACATAAACTTGCCATCACCTGAGTGATGCAAAATGCATTCCTAAAAAACCAAAATAAATAGCCTCCCTGGAGGTTGAAAAATTGTTTTGGGGGGCTTATCTTTGGAGTCAAAGTGGGTCCAATCAAAACACATGGCACTCAGTTCCACTACGTCCACCACAGCTGGTGTATGGTGCCTGTCACCTCCTTGGCAGACAATGCAGATCAGCGACCTTGGCAAAGGCTTCAGATCTATAAGGAAGATCAAATCTCCCAATGGGATGGAGCAGACCTAGCAGGGTACCCACTGGGATTCTCTGGTTGCTCTCCCATGTCATCTGGGGAATAGGGACTTGTTCTCCTAAGCAGACCTAGCTGATGGTCAGTCTCAGAATTTGGGGGTGGCTAGCACATAAGTCATTCTTCACTCAACCCTTTGCATGTGCTGGGGCCTGGAAGGGTCCTGATCTCACTTTCTGCTATGCTCAGCAATAGTCTGAGGGTCAGCAAGAAAAATTAAGCTGAAAACCATAAGAAGTCAGGCAACTTACATTAAAGACCTCTTCCCCATTGGGACAGGAAACAGACTAGAGCAGGTTGCTAGGCTGGCAAGGAGGGAATGTGATAAAGCAGCCCTGGTTGAAATTGGTACAGGGAATTTCACAGATGGGTGACATACAAGGAATGCAAGATGTACTCCTATGTGTAGTTAAATAACCCCAGAAGCATGCAGAACTCTAGCAGGCAGCTGCCTTTGATGCATATATAGCAATAGGTACCAGCTGACAAGGAGTTATTGGCTCCTAAAATACTCACAGATTACGAAGACAGGGAAGGAGGTAAGCTAGAAGTCCTAGCCAATAGATATGCACGACAGAGGTTGGAAAAGGAAGAAAATTTACATTATTAATGTGGGGTGGTTTGTTACATGGCTGTCACATTACCATTTATGGAGCTAGACCTGCTAGATGGTTACTCCTCTCTCTACACAATAGAGAAGAGCTCAGCACTTATTACAGTGTGACCAAATGCCAAAGAGTAGGGAAGAAGCACATAGAAGCCACGCAGCTTTCTCCATTCCAGCCATACCCATGTTTCAGCTGCTCCTGTAGCTAATAGTCACAAAAGTGGAAATTTCACTTCCAATTGAAATATTTCTCTTGCATTAAAAGGCAAAGAAACTGGATGAAGACTGCTCACACATCAAAGTTGTGTACATCCAAGATGACCTTCCTACCTTGTATAGTTTGGGGTCAACTTGAACTAGCAGTCTAAAAGGGAAACTTTCCATAACCTATTGCCAGCTACTTGAATCAGTGATTTCCAAAATGTGGGCCATAGACAGCTGGTTGGTCATGTGTAGCTGACCCTCCTCCTTTTCATTGCTATTTCAGCCTGAGCCCTGCTAAAAATATACCAAATCGTTTCCAAATATTGCATTCTCATGTGATCACTAGCTAGTGTTGAAATGGGGATGTAAGAAACCCAAAGATGCGAGAGGTGGAAGAGTGGTGCTCCACACATCAGGAGATGGTAAAGGGAGGGATGGATGACTTCAGGAGAATGCAAGATGCAAAACCGGGCTCCCACTTATGAAAGAAAACAGATAATACAAAACAATGGGATGTACTGGAAAAGTGTATCCTTTTAGTTGAAGCTGCTGACAAGTATGTAGATTGTTATTATGGTTTGGTGGGGGTTTATATTTCCTTCTGTCTGTATCTGTAGCCTCCTCTTATTTTGGGACACACACTGATACTCTGTACCAAGGAGTGTGACTCTGCTCAGCTGTCAGGCTGAGTCCTGTGCCCCAGGAAGTATGGTCAGACACCCAGAGGTACAGAGGTAACTTCAGGATATGCAGCCAAACATCCGTGCCATCCAATCAATGTTCTGCTGCCATTTGGTTACCCAAGGCTGTGCCAGAGCAAGGTGCATTTTTCTTGTCATTAAAACTGCCCACCAGCCTGCCAGTGCCCCAGAACCTGCAGACCATTGTATGACCCAAACATTTCTGACTCCTCCTGGTCTCAGGCTGCATGCCTACCATGCTGCAGGTGGGGTGCAATGTGGTGCAGCCATCTCAAGAACCAGATGGATCAATACATATCTATAGGTCTTTCCTATCACCAAAAAATGGGAAAATGGAAAAGCAGGCCTGAACAGTTTTCAAAATAGCGTAAGAGATTCCGGGGCAGGGGGAGGAGTATGGGAGTTGGTAAATCTGTTAAAATAATTTTAGAAAAGGATATGAAGCAGTCAAGCCTCAGTTTATGTTCCCCAATTACATTTGTTCTCCTTGACAAAAATAGGTGGCTCTGCTCTGAAGTCCCAGGGAGCCTGGAGCCTAACTCAGGCAGTCCATTTGGAGCAGTACACTGAAATGCAGGCTGTAAGGCCCTGCAGATCCTTGATGGTGGATTTCAGAGAGGACAGGATCCTTTGGAAAGCTGCACAGTGATGTCACCCACCTCCACATCGAGAAAGATCTGGGAGCCTGTTCCAAGAAGATCTGGGGCTGCAGGCACGACAAATAAAGCCCTCACATGCTTTTCAGCGAGGCAGCTGCATGTAGTTCAGCAGGAAACCCTTTGTACTATGTGACCAGGTCACAGACACAAACAAAAGAGCACTGAGAGACTGAGTCAACAGCCGGTTCTCATGTCCCTCTGTGTCATATTCATGTCTCTAAAAATCAAATGCTCTTAAGAGGAATTTGACATCATCTGTACACACTGTAACACTTGCTATAAAAGAAACAGTAAAACATTCCAAAAAAGTCACTGAGTTCCAAAAGTTTTACTGCTACTAAAACAATAGCTGAAAACTACATTTCCAGCAAGAAGCAGTCAGGATTTTAACCATGCTGTTTACACTAATCCCCCTGAAATTTCTCTTAAAGAGAATGCAGGAGAAGATCTGAACTAGCCTATTCCTTTTAAGAGAAAGAAACAGAAGAAAAAAGGTCAAGTTGAACAGTCACCTGAAAGAAGTGAGAAAATGCCACTTCTGGTAGGGACTTCATTTACCATATTTGATTTAGCTATTCAACCAGTGTTGAAAAACACAGGTTATTGAATCCTCATAAGGGTCTGAGAACATTGGAAAGCAGGAAAATTCACTTTAAAATGACAACAATGTGCTGTGCAGAGCAGAGGGAGCAAGCTCTCAGAAACCATGATGCCCAGGATTACCATTCATTTGCCTTCACAGCACAACAATGAAGGGAAGGAAACAGACTAGAACATACCTTGGAAGAGTCTGTTAAATGCATTATAAAATGAATTGCTGTAAGACTGTAGTTTAATTTATCCATTATTGTATTTCATTCTCGCAGCAATTCTTTTCATTACCAATGAATGCATCACCATGAAAAATTTTGTTGATTCTGGTAACAGCACCCTTTAAATAAATTATGGGATTTTTCTTCCTTAACTAAGGAGAGGAAACGGTGTTGGGTCACATACCTGTTTTTCTAGTTTCAATGACAGAGTGAGTAGTAAGGCAACAGCTTCTCTAGTACAACACAAAATTTTTCTCTTTTGCAGTAAGAAGAATAGAGTCCTTTTCCTCCTCCTTGCTGTTGGAGGCCTGCACAACTTAGGAAATCTTCCCAAGAAAATAAGGGGAAGAATATAACAGCAAATTTGACTAGCTGATTCAGCAGCATCCTGTTTGAGCAAGTCTACACAGTGCTCCAACACAGAGGTGGGAGGATTTCTTTCTGCCACAGCCCTCTGGGGAGTGAGCTGCAGAGAGCACCCCTATTAAAACATTGTCTTGCTGGTGGAATTGCAAGCAATTTGTGGTCAAAGCATAGGTTTAAAATCTGACAGAAATGTTGGTTGTGTGGAAAAGGACCTGAGTCTGTCATCTGATTGTCTTCTTGCTGTTGGAATCCACTTCTATTTCCTAGCCTCAGAAATAGAGGAAACAAGGTGTTATCTAGGGCAGATGGCTGGGGAAAGGGCACAGCCTAGGCATTACGATGAGCCATAGCACTATTACTTGTGCCTTGTAGGGGCAAAAGAAGAGGACCCGCTGCTCAAGTGCCTGCCCTCCATCTTTTCCTGTGGTCAGATTCAAACCAGGGTGGTTTCCTTCTGCAGGGAAGAAGCCTGCAGTATATTTTTGCTTCTATGGGAAAACTGTTCTCTGAGTTGAGCAGCCTGTAAATTATCTTGTGCCTATGCTGGAAGGGCAGAAAGTTTTTCTGGGCACCTATGCCCTGGTTGTGTATGAAATGGCCTGCTGGATCATGTTATGACAACTGCCAATCCCAGGACAGTTACAGAGCGGTCCTTTCATCAACACAGGATCTGAAATTCAGGAAGAACTTCAAGTGACCCGCCTAAGGTTACTGGCTGCCTTCATGTCAGCACCAAGATTGGAATACCAGACTAGCTGGCCTCAAGTCAAAGGTTCAGCCCCACCTAGCCTATATATAGATCATTGTATCATATGCTCCCCCTTATTGCTATGTAACAGGGTGTCAGAGCAAAAACACAATTAAACACTGGTCTGGAGCCTCATTGAACCAGATGTTGGGAATGTTTTTCTCCACTGTGCTTGTCTAAAAGGCAGCCACACTCAGTAATCAATGCTCAAGCTGGTTTTTCTAAATAGGCTTTTGACCCTAACTTCTTAGGATGGGAATTTGCTGCAATTTTCTCTTTGTAAAATCTTGAATAATTTGATTATAGTAGGAGCTGATTAAGCCTTCTGGTGTCAAAGCCAAGTATTGCATCAAGCTGAGGAAAAGACCCATAAACATGATTTTTTCTTAGCTAGTTGTAACTCTGCTTAAGAAAAGGCACCAGTTCTTGCCAGTGAAGCCCAGCATCCTGTGCTCCTACTGCCATCATCTAGATGTCAGCAATCCCTAAGGAGTGCTCAAAGGCTTTTCTCAAGGCTCAGGATGAAAGCATCTCTTTTATACTTGGTCTAATCCTCCCTTATAGTTCAAATTGGTAGTCAAGATTCCAGTCACAGAAACATTACCTTTATATACATGTAACTGTTTTGCAGGACAGCATCTTGAGCACGCTGACAGTTATTTATTTCTGATGTGCCCTAAGGCAACATCCTCGTAATAGTAAATCAACAGAAATTTACCAATGACTGCTCAGGCCAGTTCTTCTCATCTTAGGGGTCTTGATCATCCTGATGACAAATAAGAGAAAAATTTGCTCCAGGTTGGAGACTTGGTTTCCACAGTCTTTTTTGCTTGCTTTATTAACACCAGTGAGTAAAGTAGAGAGATAAATTCACTCACTGAAGGGTTCTTCTTTCTCATGTTTTATGCTTTTGATCCATGCAAGTACCCAAAGAAACAGGTTTCCAGCTATTGATTTAGCTCAGTTTCTTCAGAAACATAGCAGGGACTGCCACTACCAACACCTGTGAGAAAACAGGGCCTGGTGATGCCATACTGCTTTTCTGTTGATATATTTCCCCCTGCCTAATTTTCAGACATATGCCTATTTTAACTATATGTACATAAATGGAGAATTTGTCTGTTTGGGACTCTACATTACTTTCATTACAAAACTGCGTAAAAAAGACAGCAAATCAATTTCATAGTCAGTGCTCACACAGCAGGAGACAATTCATACTGACATCTGATACCTGCTGGCTGTTGCTTCCAATTATGCCAGATGCCAGAGAGTGGGACTGTCGAAATAACAGTGTCGATGGTGCAATCAAACTAGTTAAGATTCTGGAAGTGTGTTGTGCTTGGTTCAGTGCGTTGTCAAATTCCCACCATAAGCAAAACAGTGACACCTACTCTCTTTTTTGTTAACTTCTTAACCAGCAAAGAGATACACATTAATTCAATGTAAAGTTGCATCCTTGGATATATAGCGGAATCTGCCCCAAGGCTAAATATCAAAAGATCGGAAGGAATGTGAATGAAAAGTGAAATAAACATGATAAGGATTTATAATAATACATCCTTACCAGATCCTTCCACAAGGCTATGTGTTACAGCCCTCAAGGCAAGACCATGTGTACTGCCTGTCCAGCTCCTTGAAGCACACTAGGGAATTCTCCTGTCATCAGAAAAAATTTGGTGAGCTCGAAACTGGCAGGAATAGTAGGAGAGTAATAGGACAGGGTATCACTGAGGCATTAACTGACCAGCAGAGACAAAGAAGGCTTCTTTGAGGCAGAAGGCAGAGGACAAGTTTGGCTGAATACGCAGAGCAGAATAACCATGAAGCCTGCTCTTATCTCCCTAAAATACTAAAAGAGAAGCAGAAGACTATGGTGCTGGAAAAGCAGATCCTTCTTCATACTGACTGCCATCTCTCAAAAAAGCCAATTAACTGACAATTGTACACACACACAGAAGGAAATCATTGGGCCCACCCCTTCCATTTCCTAGTCTTCCATGAAAAGATCTTTTGGAAGAGATATAGTAAGTCCTTCTTTTCATTTCCTTCCAGCAGCCTTCAAGCCAAGGCATCCCTCAGTGACTGGCCTCAGAGGTTAAACTTCCCAACCTCTCCTGAGCAAGTTGTGTCATAAATCACATTGACCAAAGAGAAGAGAACAGGAGCACAGGGCATCAGTTTGGCACAGTCCAAAATGGGACACCACCAACAGTTCCAGTTGGCCTTACCTTGTCCATCAGCACAGGCAGAGGCTTTCCCCAGCAGATATGTAATAGAAAATTATGAACTACACATCACTGATAGCTCCCCCACAGTTTAATTGTGTTCCCTGTAAAGCACAGAGGATGTCACTGAGGCAGGGAAGTGGGACTCGCCAGGCTGAGCAAGGAAGTTGTAGTAACTTTCTGCATATGACCCCTTCAGATGAGCAATACAGTCACTATGCATGTGCAAATATACAAACACCTCCTCACTGGAGGCTTCCAGAAGAGACTGAAAACTGTTTTGAGATACCTTTACTTTGCAGGGAGACATCACTTGATGTACGTGATCTCCACAGCCAGTGCAGTTACCTATTTCATTCACAGACCAGGAAAGTGATTTTATGTCTGCAGTAAGAGCACCTACAAACAGTTCTGAAAAGCCCATAATTTAAACACTGTATAAAAAAGCTCAATTGATTTGGCTGGCCATAGCCCCAGAAGCATACTGTTCTGAATTAAACAAAATCTGCTGGGTTTATAAGTAGATGGTCACATTAATGCTATTAATATATTTACAGTAATCACAAATGACGCTTTGCAATGTTTCATCAAAGATTTCTAAATTTACTACATCTGTGCTAATCCTCAATTAATGTTTTTAATATGCCATGGGACCTTTATTAGCAGAACAAATAACTGTCATATTAAATCTAATCTTAATATATTGTTAGGACTCCAATTTAAAAAGTTACTTTTAAATCTTTCAGACAAGACCTATGGTTTAATGAATCTCAAATAACACTTGTCTTTGGCAATAATTTTAAAATTATTAAAATGCACAAATGCCTTACTCTTAATTACGTCAGGGTACTTTAACCCAAAAAATGGAAGAAGTTCAACAAAACTTCAGCCTCTTAACTCTGGTATCTCCACCTACTTCAGAGGAAAATTCAAACAGAGGAGAATGCATGGAATCTTCAAATTATATCCAGTTCTGCTCATTGTTGGAGGAGATAGAGTGCCAGGAGTATTTAATTAATTGTGGATATTAACCACTGTGTTAATGGCATGAGGAAGAAGCTATATGTCAGTGCAGAATGTAGCACATACATTCTGTGAAAAATTTGCTGTGATTGGATAAAGAACAGGATATTTAGTTTAAATACCTCGATTAAAAAAAAACCTTAGATGTGGTTCAATTAATTACTCACCTAATTACCCTTGTTCCAATGACAGTCATTGACTTTCTCCATGTTACTATATATTTGAATTTTAGACTTACTGCCACTAATAAAATTAGTACTCATCTTAGATCTAATATAAACAGAATTAATGCAAATCCAGGAGCTACTCAGCACTTAGCTATATCTTATTTTTAGAGCATTAATCAGTTGTCTGGTGTTTTTCTTTCCAAATTATCACACTGCCTGAAAAAATCACAAATTATTTCTTCATAATATTTCCAATCCAAGTGTAACTTAGTCAAAAATAGTTGGGTATGGGGAGAAGAAGAGGGGATTTCTTCCATGAAAAATGCACATTACAAAGTCTTGCAAGAGACAATCTAAAATATAGAGGTGGATTTATTTTCCTAAGTCAAAAACCAATTTACACTTGAAAAAGAATTCATTTCTAAAACACGCAGACCAAAGGAAACAAAATATAGATATCTACTGTGTTCAGAAGATCCACATAAAAAACAATTAAAACAAAAAAAAAGTGAAAATTATTTCTAACTAGATTCCAGCATATTAAAGGCTTAGTTTTCCATTCAAAAATTTTCACCATTTTTAACAGGCATTAAAAGTATAAAAGGATTTACAACAAATTTAAGTCTGGCCCTTGTACTACAACTTTCTTGCCTGCATCTGGACACTACATTTCATGTTTAACAAAATAAAACAAAACACCACACACACACACACAAAGAGACAAGCATTTACTCCAACAAGATTATCTTATGTCTAAAATTAAATTAGAAAGAACAAGAGTAACTACCAACATGTGGATGTGTGGAGAAAAGCACAAGGGCTTCAGTGATAAGATCACACACCTAATTTCAGGCTCCAATGCCTTACAGCTTCTGGGAGGCAGGACTTTGCTAGCAGGAGTGACCAGGGAAGAAAGATCTAAGACTTTGCTGAAAAATTTTTAAGAACTGTTTGTCTCAGTGTGTTTTGTTATTTGTGCTCAACCTCTCCCAGAGTTACACTGTATGGAGAAGTGAAGATGAGTGAGAGGAAGCAAAGGATTTCTTAAAAAAGTTTCTACATGTTTTCAAATCTCCAAAAAAGATGAAATTGCATGCAGTTCCTAGGACAATGTTCATGTCATGCATCCTTCTGCACATTCAGGAATCCCCAGCTTTTATGTACATATTTTCAGAACTCTAAAACACTGAACCCTGATTAATTCTGATTAATTGTCCGAAGACTTAATCAATATTAAATGAGCTAATTACAACTACTTGTCCCTGTGGGACTGTCAGAAGGCTGATAAAGATCAGTCAGTTGCAGGTACAAGCCAGCAAAAATCCTTACTCTTCCCTAAAGAACAATTTACTTTGACACTAAACCTCAAATTGCCACTGATGGATAACATGCTAAATGTACCTACCTTAATGTCTACAAGAATCATAAAATATTTACCTCCACATATTTGTCTGAAGGAACATAGAACCACAACAGAGCAGTGCTTCCTTGTGCTGGTTTCAGCTGGGGTGGAGTTAATTTTCTTCACAGTGGCTAGTACAGGGCTATGTTTTAGATTTGTGCTGAACATGGTGTTGATAATATAGAGATGTTTTTGTTATTGCTGAGCAGGGCTTACACAGAGCCAAGGCCTTCTCTGCTTTTCCTATGGCCACATTGATGAGGAAGCTGGGGGTGCATGGGAGGTGGGTGGGGACACAGCCAGGACAGGTGACCCAAACTGACCAAAGAGACATTCCCGACCATAGGGCATCATGCTCAGAGTATAAAGTGGGAGAAGAAAGAGGAAGGAGGAAACGTTTGGAGCGACGGCATTTGTCTTCCCAGTTACTGTGATGGGGCCCTGCTCTCCTGTAAGTGGCTGAACAACTGCCTGCCCATGGGAAGCAGTGAATTGATTTCCTTGCTTTGCTTGTGTGCACGTCTTTTGCTTCCCTTATTAAACTGTCTTCATCTTGACCCACAAATTCTGTATCTTTTGTTCTTCTGATTCTCTCCCTCCTCCTGCTGGTAGGGGAGTGAGCCCGTGGCTGCCTGTGGCTTAGCTGCTGACTGGGCTTAAACCATAACACTGCCCCTATTTCTATTCCATGAACCACACTGTGTATGTGAAATAGGATAGCAGAGATGTTGGGCCATCTTCAGTCTGTTTCAATCCACAGCGTCTCCTTTTCGAAAAAAAAAAATGTATGATAAATGTATATGGAAAAAATAATTTTGAAATGTCATGTCCCAGCATTCAGACAGGGGTATGATAGATATATAGATTTTCATGTCTTGCACATTGTATTGCTAGTATAAATCATGACAGCAGTGAATTAAGACATAAATAGGAAAGAGAGAGAGAGACTGGAAAAGAGTCTCATGAGCTAGGGACAGTGGAACAAATTCACTGCTTCAAGAACAAAATCAATGAAGAGAATGAGTGCTTCTTTCACAGGAGCTTTACCCACCCACAGCATGATGCAGCTTGGTCCATTGACTCTTTCCAACTTAAAGCAATTGCTAAAGGCTGAACTGCCAGTATGTTCTCTGCCTCTAGGAAAAATGAGAAGCATTAGTATGAATGGCTTTTTGAGATTTCTGATACATGTCCAGGGCACACACATGTATATGACTGTCTGTGTGAGATATTGTTATTAACTGCCATCTTTTCTTGTGCAGAAATGTTCAAGTGCTCCAGAGTTTTTAATGATGTCCTTTGACTGTGCTTCTCCATAGATGAAAAAAGGGAGAAGTAACATGAAAGAAGTCCTTCAGCAGTGAGAGCTGGAGGATCAGCTCAGTGGTAGAGCAGGAGTGTTGCCTGGAGAATGCCTGCAGAGCTCCCTAACATATCGCTAGCCCTGAATGTGCACAGAAACATTTGGAAATCTTTCCCTGCACATTTTTTCCATGCATCTGTTCTCCTTCGAGCTCTATCAGATGAGGAACTATCATCTAGTTATAATAGTTCAAGTTTGAAGACAGTTCTAGTTCTCTGTCGCAAAGGTGCTGTGTGACATTAAAAGATATAAGGAAAAACAAAGGAGTACCGTGATTGGGTCTCAGGATTCTCAACACAGGTTTCATAACTATTGTTACGCAAATACCTCCAAAAGGTACACATTTTCTGCATTCCCTTTTCAGAACTTATCCTAAGTTTTCAGGTAAATTTTAGGCAAGTATTCACAGAATTATAATATGGATAAGGTCAGAAAGGACTTTAGAGATCATCTAGTTTCAACTTCTCCACTATGGATAGGCATGACACCCACTAGATCAGGTTTCTCAGGGTCCCATCAAACCTGGCCTTCAACACTTCCAGGGATGGGGCATCCACAACTTCTCTGGGAAACTTCTTCTAGGGTCTTACCATGCACTGAGTAAAGATGATCAGTATAAAGACCAAGATCTATACAAAGATCAAAAACTGCTCAGCAGTAATTCTTTAGATAAGACCCACCCAGCAAGTGGATGAAGTGCTGGGCTGGACTTATCACAACGATAAAAAACTCAAATCTGTAAAAGGAATTATTCAGCGTAGTCTTACACAAATTGGAAAAAACAGATGCCTGGCAAAATATAGAGTAAATCTAGTTACTTCATAAATGCTTGAAGATCCTTGGTTTCCAGGTACAACCATGATGCAAAATATTACTGTGATTCATTTTTTCTAACATCACAAGTGCAGTAAGGAGTTAAGCAAGTGTTTTGTAGTAGAAGTTTCCAAGTGGCTATATGTGCTGTACTTATCTGGCCCACAACCAAACTTATATTCAGAGTTCATGGTAGCAAATTTGGTATGAATGTTTAGATGGATCATAAAATGGAAAAATGGGAACATTTACCTACACTGTGCTAAATCATAGCAGTTACACTCATTCTTCGAGAGTGAAGAGCTGCTAGTGTCTGTCGCTGCTGTGTAAAGTGTCAAGCATCAACTCTATGGATCTCTCAATTTTTCCTTTGGAAAAAAAAGAAACCAGAATCTGGAAGACTTTGTTTTTCCCAGACCAGGCATCCTTCCAGGCTTTTCTGGAAATATGCATTTACTTTTGCTCAAGCCAATGAAGCTTCATCAAGGGGACAAATATCCCTTCTCCAGCCAGTGCAGCCACAGGGCCTTTTCCCTAGTGAGTGCCCTTCCTGCAAAAAGAGCAGTTCTTGATGCCCCCCGTGTGGCTCATCCACTGGCAAGTATGGAGCTAGCAGTGAAGAGATTCCACTGAGGAGTGCAAATCAGAGGGAATTATTTTCTTCAACTTGTTTAAGGATTTGAAGACTTTTCCCCAGAGCATAGTTATCAAGAAAAATAGCAAGAAACAAGAGATGCCACAAACACTTTGTCAACTTCAGATCTTTCCGTTTTAAAGATGTTAAAGAAAGCTGTTTCCAGCCAGTGCAATGGTTTTCCTGCTAGACTAAGTAGGAACAATCTGCTACAATTCAAATGCATTGTGTTCCATAGAAAGCTGGATTCCGCACAGAATAAATCTTATATGGGAACATTTTATCTGCATTAAATAATACCTAGTAGATCAGACTTACCAGCATGTGCTGTATTTCCACAGAAATAGAGATCTGTGTAACAGTTTGGTTTGTTGATGTGGCTGGTTTTTCAGAACAACCCAAAACCTCTCCAAGATGTGCTTAGAAAGCACAGAATAATCTGTCAACAAATATAGCTCTCTGAAAAAGCATAGCTACTGTGGTGCAGACACAGGGTAAGTATCTCTGCCGTAGATCAAGGAAATCAAGGTGCAGCTTGTGAATTCTCTTTGAGATCACAGAATTTTTGTACATTGAAACCATCCTAGATATTTGCTGTAACTCCTTGCTCTGTATTTTCCTCCTTTTTTATTTTGAGTAGTGTCTACATCTCTGTCTCAGAATAGATTGCTCAGTCAGGACTATCAGCACCAGCATTGACCCTGACTAGGAGGAACAAAACTGTAAAGAAATGTTTTTCTCCAATGGCTTTGAAGAAAAGGATAGGGCAAGGGAAAGCAGGAGATGAGACCAATCTCAGGCTGCAGAGAGAGATCAGAAGGCATTGTACTGCAGGGCACCATTTTTTATGCAGTAAAGCTAACAGAGCTGGTCATGGAAAACACTGGGCTACAGATGTTAGGAAAACAAAACTCCATGTTTCTAGGATCTCAGCTTATAAAGCAGGCCTGCAAAGACTCCATGTCACAAGAAACATTCCTAGAAACCCAGGTAGGAGCCAATCCCTCAACCCTGCCCTGATTAAGACAGCTTGAAGATATGTGGCTCCGATTTGGGGGATACACTCAGAATGTGCTGATGCATATCCAAGAAGAACAGGCTGAGCAGGCTGTATTAATATGTGCATTATTAATAGCTGTTCCCTTGCAGCATCTGGTAAGTGCTTAGAAGACATTGGAGACTGAAGAGTGCAGTTTCCACAGTAAAGATGTGATCTTTTTCCTCAGTATTTTACTCGCAAAATAATCTAGCATTTCCTAGGTAAACATCCCTCTTTGTGCTGCATGCCAGAAAGCAGTCAAGTAAGAAAAAGCAAAACTGTAGGAAAACCCTTGTAGCAAAATATTCAAGCCTCCTATTTACTTTCTCATGCTTTCACAATGTGAATGAAAGCTAGTCATGCACCATACAAAGACTTGTTGCAGTTGTGCAGATGTATTTTTGCCCATCAAACACAGAGTTCATGTCAACTTTTCCATTATATGGAAGTTAGGGAAGTATGTGACATCTTATTTTCAGTAGGTCAACAAACTTTTCACTTAAAGGGAAAGAAAATCAAAACCCAGCGAATATTACCTAATGAGAATCCATACATATGGCTGTATGCCAGAGAATATGAAATTTTCTGTTTCCTTGCCATTTCTGGCAAATCATTTGGAAGTAATTTTTCTGCTTGCTGGTATCACAGTAGAAAGCACTGAAGAGGCAGCTACAATTAAACCCTCTGGAAAGGAACAAAAACTGTTGCTGATGTTCTGATGCCTCCAAAGCATAAAACAGCTAAAAATGGAAAAAGGGACAGTTACCAGTTTATGGACATGTGTTTTCTCATAGGCTTCCCTGGAGTGGGAGCTGACATAATCCAGCTGTCCCAGCTTCAGCACAGCCTAAACCTGGTCAGAAACACACTCTTCACTTCCAAAATCTTTCACTTACTGCCGAGCTGGCTACAAGACTCATTTTAAGATCCTGTTGATTTTTCAATCACAGTTGAATTTAGGCTTTTGTATAACTAAATGAGGCTTTGGTTCCCTGTTGCCCAGGTCACATTCTGGTAGATATTGGGCTGCTGCTTGTACAGAAGCACAGTAGTGCTATAAATCATTAAGTGTCAGGGTCTTTTCATACTATGTTCAGCAGTCCTGGAACACATGACTAGTAGAGATTCAGGAAACATTAGTTTCTGTAAATACTGTCACATCAAGCTTAAAAGCATATTTCAACAATTTCTTTTCTAATCCTTGTAGTAGTAATTTTTTTGGATGTTCATCATAATATGTTCCATTATTTTCAAGACAGAAAACATAGCTTTAGATGTGTGCGTGTGTGTCGCAGTCAAAGCTAGGTTGCATGAAATAAAGGGAAAATTTCCCATACAGACATGGAGCCCAAGGAAGTTTCATTCTGAACTGAAAAGGTTTCCCTACTTTTTCCTGGTCTGGTTTGCATGGTACTCACAAGCAATAACACTCATGGTGCTTCAAGTGCAGAAGCAAATAGTCACACAGGCAAAAGCACTCTTTTTCACCGCTCATTTACGAATTCAAATGCTTTGCCTGAGACATCACATGAGGTCATAAAAACCCACAGCTATTAACTTATAGACAATAATTACTGAATCTGACCTGAACACAGCATACAAAGTCACAGGACTGCAGATAATGAAATCAGACTTCTCTGTGAATACAGAAGACAGATATTTACAAAAACAAACCAAGGGTCAGAGCACATGGGAATGATGTAAAATGAAATCAGTGAGAACCAAGGGAAAAGGCAGACCTCTCCCACTCTCCCCTTTAGCATGCAGACGCCTTTTCCAGACATGGGAGCAGTGTCAGAGTGACTCTGAGCTGCGCCCACCCGCTGGAGTTGTGGGACTACAAGGGACACACTTTAATCTCAGGACACAAGAGGAGACCAGTGCAGGGACTTCCTTCTTTCTTTGCCTGCATGCCAGCCATTAGGGCTGGCTTCAGCTTTATGCCAAGTACAGGTACCCTGGAGCTCAGAGAAGTTTTTCTATTTCTCACAGGCTTTTGGGGAAAAAAGAGACTTCCAACTTCTGCTAGCTTTAAGGCATGTTTTTCTCACTAATTGTGGAAAATCACAGCATGTCATATTGGCCTTGGTCCATTAATAACATATTGTGGGATCCTATTTACTGGCCCTAGAGAAAACAGATATCAATGATGTAAACATATTTCCCACTGAAAACATTGAAGATTCTTCAGTGAAAAAGCTAAAAATAAAACTCTTTTGAAAAAAGTTTGCTGAGGATAACTATATACACAGAAAACTAAGAAAAGAAAAAGCCATAGTATCCCTGTAATACACAGGTTTTTCCAACTTAAACTGGAGGGGGAAAAAAAAAACACCACCAAAAAACCCCAAACTACTTCCTATTTCATACCCACTTCTGAGAATCATTTCCCTCCAGTTCAGGTTGACCTTCTGAATCACACCTGGATGTGATTACACCCTCAAGAACCCAGAAGAAACGATATACCATGTGTGTCACACACAAATGACTAGCCTTTATCTGGTCCATCCCACTCAGCTTTGCTATTGGAAAAACATCATTACAAAAAAGGTCAAAATAACAAATCACTAGAATAGAAGAAATTTTCTAGTTAAGAGATCCATTTTCCCTGCAACATAAACACTAACATATGCTACAACATACACACAACAAGAAAGATAAATGCTAGCTTCTACATAATAAAAATACAAATTTGCCAAAGGTCTGTGCACACTTACATAAACTAACAACACGTGAGCCAGAGAACCTCACACAAGTACTAGAGCATATGGTAAATTACAGCAGGAAGGTAGGCAGGCAGGCCATTAGACCTTCAGATTAATTGTGATTATTTACATACTTGCCTACTATATTTTCTTTCTCTCCCTTCTCTGTAACACTGTCCCAGGCCTATAAATTAAAGCAAAACAAGACCAAAGCTCCATATTTTCTTGGTGCTGGAGATGGGCTCTGCTGCAAGTGACCCTGCAGCACCATCTTTGAAAATCCACACACTGAAGCCAGAGCCCAGCCAGGCAGGCCCTTCTTCCTCTGCAGAGGTGACATTGTGGCGCTGTGGAGCATCGTGCAGGCATCCCCACACCCCACGAGGAAGGGTGAGCGCTTTGGCAGATTTTGCGGCCTCTTATCAGATATTGTTCTGGAGCCTTCCACCAGTGCAGAAGGCACGGGGGAAGGGGAACAGGCAGGTGTTGGAGCACTGTGCCCAGCCCCAGCTGTCCCTGCCATGCTCCCACCTCTCCTCTCCCAACAGAGATATTACAGGCACCATGGCAGGTGGGCTGAGAAGAGCAAGCAAAGAGCAGGGGAGTTGACCAAAGGGAGTTTGGCTGTTCAAAACACATTGGGAAGATATCTGCAATGCAGTTCTGGCAGGCCAGTGTATCTAATGAAGCAGCAGCCCCGCAGTTTCCACGTCATTTGCGCTTTCTGCCAGCAAAATGTTTTCTCCATCCCTATTTTTGTTTCCGTTGTAATCCCTCCTGAGGTGTGTGTGCAAGACAAGCGACCCTCGCGGTGAGGCTCCTCAGCCCGGCCGTGGCCCTGCCCTTCACAGCAGGGAGAAGCTCACAAGGGCTAATGGGCCCCAAAGTAGTGTCCACCGCCTGCTGCCCTCCTGCATGGACAAATGGACAGTCCTGGTGCCCTGTCAGAGCAGGCCCAGCTGTTTAGATGTGGGCAGCCCCTTTCCCAGATCCTGTCACTCCTCCATGGCTGGCTCCACAAGGTTGGCCTGCCACAGCACCTGTCATCTCACGTTAAAACCAGGGACATTTGAGGGACAAGAGAGAAATTCAAGCTGAAACCTGAGCGAGGCCACACCGTCCCCCTGGGTGCTTTTGAACAGTGTCACCACTGTGCTGGACAGCCTGGGCTGCTGCAAGCAAGACATGGCTTTTCCATATGTGCACGCATCCCACCTCTGCAGGCCAAATGGCTGGAGAGGACTGGCCTTGTGGCCACCACCAGCAGAATTTTTTAGCCTTCTTTTACCAAAACAGTCCCTTTGAGAGGGTAACAGCTCCATTTTAGCTTTGGCCAGCTCACACAACCTTAGCTTTCCAACTCTTTCTTTCTCTCTTCCTTCATACATATATACAGAGAGATGCTGGTCTAGATACATATTTTGAAAGCCTACTGATTTAGATGAGCACAGGCATAATATCAATTCCTCAGCCTATGGTCTAACCACACCTTTGTATGGTTTATAATGGAAAAGTCAGTAGTAAAATTAAAAGTGTTGTTAACTTCCAAATGGCACTTTCTGTTGTTTTATGTTTGGCATAACTGACCAAATGGGACGTGTTCACTTTTAATGGTGGTTTTATTTATTTTTCCAACAGTATTTCTTTAGCACTTTTTCCTTTTATATGACATATTAATACATAATTCAGTGGTTTTATGTCTCCCTGCACAGCCTGCATGATTTCTTGTGCTATTGAACAGTACTATTTATGACCAAATGGCCAAAAATGTCTTCTTTTATTAATCTTTCCTGGCCATAGGTTTGCTTGTTTGTTCTTTTGTTTTCTTGACAATTTCTGAGCCTGCTAGAGTGCTTAGCTGCCCAATTTCCCTGTCTGAAACAGGTCACCCCAAAGGGTCAGAATTTGCATGTTTACTAAGAAAAGTCAGCCACCAACAGAGGTTGAAAACACAGAGAGACATCAATGTTCACAGAGCTGTTTTCACAGAGCTGTTATCAGTAAAGGTCCTCTTGCACTACTGTGACGCATGAGGGGTTGAACCAGATGCCCCCATTAACTCTAAGAGCAGCAGCTCCATTTCCTGTTCCCAAGACAGCCACCCCCAGGCACCAGTCCACCTCAGAGCTGCTGTGCCACCTTCCTGGGGCACTGAAACCAATGCAGCACTGTAGGCTGCAAGCCCAGCTCAGAGGGGCAGCTGAAACCAAGCACCACCTCCCTTGTAAACCTTTGTTTCAAGCATGCCCCACTTGGTTATCAGTATCTGTGTGCACTTTATAATTGAGTAATTACTTTATCCATAGGTTAAGCACTCACTGAATCCAATCATTACATCACTCTGCAGTTAGTGCATGGTGTATATCCTTATATGCCATTACTGGGATATTTTCCATCTGTACGTTCTCCTCAGGCAACAGCAGAGGACACAGAGACCTTCATTAGCCCTTTGATGGACTACAGACATCCTGCTTGTTAGTCTATTATCTAACTGCTTATCAGTTACATTCTCAAGCTCTCATTATTTTACTTTCACACTGCTGTAATTAGCTGCTGCATTTTTCAGGCACTCATAGCCTTGCTTCAGCCTACATGCACAGATTATACAGAAAGGAAGCTCAAATATTAATATCATAAATGCAAGCCTATTAAAAGCAACCTGTAAAGGACCACTGTTAAGAGAGGCTAAAAAGTTTATTTTGCTTCAGTTTATTTCTTTCTGGTATTGGCTGCCTTTCTTCCAAGTCCTCTGAACTTTGCCAGGGGACAAATTCTGCTTGTCTACCCAGGGCAAGTAATTTCAGGTACCTGCTCACAAAAGGTGAGCAGGATTCAGCCAAACTCAAGCAAGGAAGATGGTTTCTTCCTTGTTCTATTTCTTGTGGATATATTTTCTCTTTTTCCATAATTTTAAGGGATGGTTGCACATATTTTTCTTCAGAACATACCTTCCAACTTAGAGACAAAAAGGGGAATTATTTGTAAATAGTAGGGAGAAATCTGTCTATTGCTTTCTCTGAGGGCTAAACTTTCCTCCTCATAACCAAGCTTTTATGATAATAAATATGGTGCTGGAGAGTCCATTGTACCTTGAAAGGCCTGTGATGGTAATGACAAGCATGAACATACAAGTTGGATTTTAAGTATTGTCAATGCAGGAAAAGTCGCTGCCTTGAGATCTGACTGTCCACCAGCAATCCCCTTTTTTTTTTTGTGGAACAGTGAAAAAACTAACAAGCAAAGTATGCTGCTGCTAAGGAACAGACTCATCATCAGCACTGTGAATTCACAGTAAACAAGAAATCCAGCAAATTAAGAGAAGCCATTACTTCACACGTACTGCTCCTCTAAGGAAACTGGATTCTTGTGGGTCCTTAGCAGCCCATTCCTTGTATCTTATCTTTCTTCCAGCTCTTCTCATCTTCTTTTGAAATAATTTCTGCGTTTTCCCAGCATCTCATGAGGTCCCAAGGACCAATTCTCAAAAGAGTTTTCCTCTCTCAGTCCAAACCACCTGCACTTTTCAGTGCATCACATTTTCTGTTCTCCCCACATCAGACTTTATCCCAATTTACACAATTCTATATGCTGATTTTACAAATATTTCCTTGTGAAAGTGAAGCAACCCACAACTCATTTCATCATCTGTTTCACCTTTTTCAGTTATAAGCATCTGCCATCACAGAGAACAAGGTGTGGAATGTAGAGAAAATCCTGAGATTAATCCAATTTCCCCTCTCTGTACTTTAAGAAAATTGTATTTATTATTTCATTCATAAAATGCATCCTCCCTACCATGCTCACTGTTATTTTTCTATTGTTAATACTTTTAAAGGCAGTGAACCCTTGCCTGGGCATTTCAGCTCCATGTTGCTCAATTTTGGTTTTTTTTTTGTTTTTTTTTTTTTTTTAATGAAAACCACTTGCATAGCTCTAATTGTGGTCTACCAGGGAGGTCACCGTTAAGATTATCACTTCCAAGGGTTTCATCAGACTGCCATAACTGTGCCCAGACTGAGCACATCTAAAAGTACTCCTTTTCCCACACCAGTACTATTCAGAAGCAGAGCACTGGCCCCAGTGTATCACCCCTTCATTTTCAGGACAGAGCTAGAGAGCACTGGAAGTAGACCAGACATCAACCACTGCAGTGTGATGCCCACAACCCCACAGTCTAAGGTCACCCTTCAGCCTCCCATAACTTTTCACAATTTGTCTGTTGAGACTTACAACTTTGAAGGCAAGTTGCTGTGTCTTAGAAATTAAAAAGCCATGTTAAAACTTGAACAAAGGAGATTTCAGCTGTTGCCACAAATTACATGAAAGAGAACAGAATTGTTTGTCTAGTAATGACAGTGGTCCCCTTGTGTTTCTCCTCCGCAGGGTGCAGGACTGCTCCACTGAGAGACCTTAGCAGCACTCTGTATTTTACTGCAGGGATCAGTTGGCTCGACTGAGAGAGAAAAGCATCACCCAGGAATAAGAGAGGTGCCTTTTGCTATTACCATGAAAATCCACACACATTTGGCCAAGTTATAAACCACAGGTGGTCACTAACTGTGTGTTCCTCATTTTCTGGATGCCTGACTTGAAACCCTGGGGGCTGATTTGCAAAGTGCTGAGTGCTGGAAGCTGTAATTGAAGACTCTGGGAGCTGTGCTTTGAACATATATCGAGCTATAAAAACACTAAGTAGTCTGAAACATCAAACTGGGGCCCCAAAATCAGTGGGTCCTTTGACCTTAATCTCCCTGTGACTCAGCTCCCCATCTGTAAAATGGGAATACTGTCACCTTCTTGTCTCACAGGGGTGCTGTGAATTTGAATCCACATGCGTCTGTTAAGTACTCAAAACATTCTGCTGAAAGCACAGCCGAAACACCCAAGAGTGAATCAATAATTTTGTATTCAGCACACTCTTTGGATGATTCGAGGTAAATAAGGCCTGGGCCACACTTTGAATGATATGGCCAGATGCCTCTGAGCATCATGAGGAGGGAAAAAATTAAATAAAGTCATGTAATTAAAGACTGTCTTGTAATGTGTTTACACAGGGGACCAGAGTTGCGGTTATGTGGGCAACTTTAGCTTTGGCATTTCCAGAGCAAGAAAAATGACATCGCTGCTGAGGGATGGTGTACAGTGAATTCTGACATTCAGCACTGTGCAGGAGGTAGGTGGAAAATGCAATGATAAATATATCTTACAAAATGGGTAAGTTAAAGATCATTATTCAGGGGCAAAGCAGAGCTAGGACACAGTGGAACGAAGGACGCCTGCAGAGCCTTTCCTCACTGCCACCGCATTAAGATACCGCTCCAAATTACATAATCGTATACTTTGCCTTGGGTTGCCTCAGCACAGACCACATGTCTACAATATTTTGTTTGTACTCTTCTATGTACTCACCTAGCTCTTATTTTGCTGCACATTTTTCAGTCCCTGCTATGAAGACAGAACTATTAACTTCTGTGTGAGTTCCTTATGGCTCTGGCACTAATTCACAGTTAATTTACTTCCACAGTACATAGAGGCAAGTCACGGGGATATTAAGCTAAAAGGAACCACTAACTTGGGACTCAATTTGATTTTTCAGAGGGTGTGGAAGGCTTTGTCAATCGATGCAATGGCTATTTGCTGGTAGCAGACAAATCCTGAAACTTAAGGACCTGAGGTGCTTTTCCAGGTACTCTGGAGCAGGGAGGGAGGCATTTTGCTGCGATGGACAGAGATAACTGTATACTGACACATCATAAGACCATCAGCTCTAATCTATCCAACCTCTCCCTCACAATCCCTCTCTGTTTACCGAGGTCCTTCCTTCCTTCATTCCACAGGCACTTAAACACAGGCAATTAATTCCTGTCTGGCAAGCCGGGTCCACAGCTCCATCCCCTGTGTATTCTTCAAAACCTGTCTGATCCCATGTGCTGCCCCAGCCTCCTTCCCAGCAGCATTTCAGCTCATTTGAGCTCTTCTCTCAGCCTTCCTCTCCCCTCCAACTTTATTTTTCCTCTCCTTAAGATACAGGCCTCTCACCTGAGAAATGTTTATTAAGTGTATACATGTTGCAGATTTTCAAAACCAGAAAAATTTGGCTAAATTTGTCAAAACAGAGAGAAAGATGCAGAAGATATCCCTCTAAAAACAATGTAAGACCCATCTTAAACTACTATTTTTCAGTCTTGGCTGCTGACAGTAGGTCTTTGCAAAGAAAAGATGCCAGAATTCAGCATGTCATTTTGCCTTAACCCTGCTAAAACTTGTTTTTCCTGAGAATGATAAACTTCAATCTGCAGGAGGCACCCAGCAGAGAAAATTTCAATCAATTTCCCAAAATCAAGGTTTGGGGAATGACAGTAAACATTCCATTTAAAAAAAAAAAAAAAAAAAA
>WEKY01021750.1:50367-74545 GCA_013390045.1 Picathartes gymnocephalus
AAGGAATAAAAGAAAAAGCCTCTGATACAGAGAGCTAAGCAGAGATTACAGCCTCACCCATTATCTGTGATAGAGCATTACAATTGTCTCAATTGTTTTGTAAAAAGCAGAATATTTAAGACTTTTTTGGGGATCATGTCATAGGTGTGTTATGTATCAGAAACACTGCACTGCATCCTATGCACAGATCTAATTTCATTACTGAGCTTTGGCATTTTATTTGTCAGCCTGGATCATCATGAATACGTTAAATGGTGAAAGAAATTGTCTCTACTGTAAGCAGCTGAGAAAAAAGAAGAAAAAAAAAAAGGCAAAAAACAAGGAGGCATGGAATAAAGTTTCATTTGTAGCTTTAATGCAGCCAGGCAGCAAGATTCAATATCATTGGAGGGAAACACCAATGTTTTGCCACATGTTAAACTGATCCATACCTGGAATCTTCCTGAATATGTGTCTGTATCTTACACTATATTTTACAGCATCTCTACATTTTCTGTTAGCTTAAAAAATAAACTTAAAAAGGGACCTCATTTATTAACTCAAGAACTTGTCCTCCAGAGGAGATTGTGATCCATATTCAGTTCTGACAGAGGACTATAACACTAGCAAAGCATTTAAGAAAAATTAAAGTAGAGGGGAGGAAAAAAGTCCAAATTGTTTTCTTTTTCATGCAATGGATAAAAGAGCAGTGTGAAACCACACAGGGTTAAACAAGTCCATATAAAATTTCCTGTTCTGCTCTGGTCAGTCTATGAGGAGAAGTCCAGCATCATCTCATCCTCATTTAAATTTGTCTTTACATTTCATGGTTTATGTGGGAAAGATTGCCTTCAGATCTCAAAGGGAAAGCCCATTAAACTGCAGATCCTCCAGGCAGCCAGTCCCATGCGGCCTTTGCACATGGGCAGAGACCCAGCCAGTCTCCAGCCTCTACCACTAACTGGCCATAGGCAAGTCTGCTTGGCACACCAAAGAGGTGGGAAATTACTAGGACCTGGAAGTCTGAGGATCAGTCCTGATACTTCCAGCCACATAAGAAATACTTCATGTGATATCTGTTTAAATTCTGATCAATTACACCAAGTCACAAGCTGGTGGCTGACTAGGTTAGACGTCCATTTAGCCCAGGCCTGGCTTTCCCTTATTCAAGCTCTGTGATCACCTGTCATGGCCATTTCTTACGGAAAGATTGGGGCTCCTGGCAGTGGCCTGGCTGCCAGTACATCACCTGTAATGGCTGTTTACAAGTGATAAATGGCTCAGGTGGTCAAAGGGGAAATACGGTTGAAAGACAAGAGGCAGAGAAGGAACAGCTTGTCATTTCTGCATTGTGTGATGTGATGGCAGAGAAAGAAATCGTTAACCCCACAACAGACCAGTAAGTCAAGTTTTCCATCCTTTTGCTATCGCCTTGGTTTTTGCCTTTATTAAGCTGGCTATTAACCCCAGTTATTTCTGCTTGCACATTCCTGAGGTTCAACTCAAGTGATGTCTTCTCAGCATTCTACTACTTAGCCAAGTTACAGAAGTCCCACTGCTCTGGGGCTTGTTAGATAGGGACAGAAAGGAAAGGAGCTTAAAGACAAGCTCAATGCAAAATGAGTGAATGTTTCAAGTAATAATTTCCTTGCCTTGTAGAAAACAGTTGCCCCTTTACCCTCCAACTTCATGTCAAAATTTAACCTTGGAAATAAAGACTCCACAGGAGAAAAAGCACTTAAATAGCCAACTGTTTTGATGCTTCACTTCTGCAGAAATGAGCTGTTGTTTTTGATGTATTTATTATACCACATCTGTCTTTTAAATCACAGAGCAATATTAACATCTAGCTTTTACCATAAATTACAAACATCTAAGTAATTTTCCTGAATTTTTCAAGTGAAAATGCCACCATCTCACTATCTGTCTTTAGCATATATGTCTGTGGCATATATTTTACTTCCCTCCACTCCCCAAAAAGAAAGATCAAGCACTTAAAATCATTGGAACAAAGATGAGCTGCTATTAACATTATGTGCAGACTAAGCAGAAGTTTGCGATATTAGATGGCATTCCCCTTACCCCATCCCCCATTCATACCACACAGAGGTGATGTTTGTCTTGCAACAAAAAAAAAAAAAGGAAAAAAGAGGAGGGAAGGAAACACCGCATCTTTGAGAGAAATTTTACGACACTCTGAATGATATGTGCGCTTTTTATGTTTATGAAACCACCATCTAGGAAAAAATAGCTGCCTAATATTTTGACACGAAGGTCATTTGAAAGTTTTACTGCCTGCAAGCCCGATCCATTTTGTTGACAAAAGGCTCTCTCAGGGCTCTTTAAGATGTCCCAGGCTGCTCGACTTTCTCTCTGTCTAGCATTTCTATTTCCCCTCCTCACCCCCCTCCCACCAGACTAATTACCAGCTCATTAAGGCTGTCCTAATGAATTATGTTACAGCATTAAGAAAGGGCTTGGAATAAATGCTCATTTAGGTACGGGAGGAGGGACAGAGGAATTACTACTTGTGTCAACCTTGCTGGCTGAAGCTAACTTGATCTGACCACACAACACCCTGACCTCCTGCCTCCCCCCGACAAAATCATAAATATTTCAGCTGAAATGAATTTTAGATTGATATAAACATGCTCTTGGGAGGAATTGGCTTCCTAATGCCACAGAAAGAGAAATGCTCAGGAAGGTTATACTATGTGCACACTGGGCTTGTGCTCTATGAGCTGTGCTGCCTGTACCTGCAAAAGGCTGAGGAATAACAGAGGGTGTGGAATGCTCTCCCCTTGCTCAGTGCTGTCAGGCAGAAAGGCAAAGGCTCCCAGTGCTGGACAGCATTTATTTATTAAAAGCGCTTCTGCTATATTTTGGATAACTTAGGAAGGAAGGTCAGCAGAACAGCTTCAGATCACTCCATGCTGCATAGAAAATTTGTTCCTATTTCTTATACAGAACAGTAGCATTGGCTCCAGAAAGAATTCCATGACCCAGCCAAAACTGGGAGCTGCAGGGGTGAGTGACTGTGTCCAGCTCTGACGTATGAACTACATTCTTAACATGATGCTTTCTCAGCCAGAGTTTTATCAAAGACTCCCCCACCATTTTCCATGTTCAGCTTAGACACTTGAAGTGCTAACATTCAAATGTGCTATTTTTCAAAGGCAAATCTTGTGTTTTATTAATATCTTGCTATTCTTCTGTTGAACAGAAAGGTGTATTGGTACCTGGACTTTGGCTGTGGCTCTCCAGAGGGATTTTTATGGTCTGCATAGCCCCTCATGCATGTTCACTTTTCTCCTCCTTGTTTTTTTTGGTTTTTTTGGTTTTGTTTTTGGGTTTTTTTGTTTGTTGGTTTTTTTTTTTGCAAATAGCTGTAAGTGATTGTACAAGAAAATTATGCTTCAAATGGGCCTGAATTTCCTCAAAATGCACTACCAACATTAGTTTCACTACATGCATGTGAAACATATTCCAACTATGGTCAAAGTAGCAATGTGCACACAGTTTAAAATCAGGTTTGTACCTGATAAACTTATGCTTAATGTACAAATTAATATGAGACAGCTGAACATGAGAGAGAGAAGAATTTATTCTATTCTCTTGGAATCATCTGCTTTTTGAGAGCTCTAATTTCAGATTTTGGCAAAGAATCATGAAAAGTAGATGAGTTAATACAGTGCCCTCTAGTATTGTGCTTCTAGGTTACTTTGTTTTCCAAATGCTTCACCAGAAGGAGTCACAGACATCACAAAATGGTCATTTTTAAGAAATCCTTCAGCTTTGCCATATTGCATTTTTAATGGCTTCATTAGCACCCAGCAAGAGTAAATATACATGCAAACCTACAAGCTGACATTTCCATGCAGACCTCAAAACCTTTTTAGCTGTAAAGGCAATAATTTAAACTGTCTCTTGGAATAAGAGGCCGCACAAATTCAGAGCTTTCGTACTTTAGAATGTGTCAATAACTGGCTACACTTTAGGAATAATTAAACTGGCTTTAAGCAGCATCTACACCTAAAAGCAGATAGTTTCTGGATGGAAGTGGACTGCAACACTTATTTCTTTTTCAATACACTCACCCTCCAGGATTTAGGAGATGCCACAAGCTAACCTTTATTTTATGCCCATTCATCATCTTCCAGTCATAAAAATTAATAGTAATTGCAGGCAAACTTGTGCATACAGCTCCTTGAATTACATAGACACAAGTATATGCGTTGTACAAACAAAAAATTAGACAGGCATTTTTCACACTAAGAGACAACCTAGCAGCCAAGCACTAGATTATTCTTATCACTCTTTTGCAGTAAAGCAGGAGAGAGAAGGCAAGCACATATACGGCAATTTCTGCCAGAGCAGCAGATGACAGAGCTGTTGTGGGACAAAAAAAAAAAAAAAAAAGGCAAATTTTCCTTTCCCCAAAACATCCTTTCTCATCCCAAGTTTCTTGAATTTTTTTTTTTTTGGTCCTGTTTGGACTGTTTCTTTCCCCTTCCTTCTCCTTTAAGAAGACAAAGAAGCGGCTGGTAAGCACGGGGAGGAGGGAGCCAGGGAGAAATTGCCCTTCTCCCCCTCAGGGAGTAGATGCAGCATGCCAGCGGCGTGACAGGAGCCATCCCGCCCCCGGCAGCAAGGCTGGTGGGTGAATTGGGCGGCCACGGTATCAGCTGGGGCCATCGGCACGTCCCGCTGCCTATCAACGCTGTGCCTGGCAGCTGGGGAGATACATTTAGATAAAGCAGCCAGCAATCGTTGATAACAAGTCCCTCAAATGTCAGGCAGCACAAAGGGCAGCATTGATTGCTGCTGTACAGCCCGCCTTTCCTTTTCTTTGGTGCTCTATTTTTCCCCCCGCTTTTTAATATAGCAAAGACTCCGGCTGGGATAATCTGCCTGCAGAAAAGGCCATTGTGCTGCTACATGTATTGTGTTATTCACTAAATAGAATTTATCAATGTTTCTCTGATTCCCTTTCCTTTCTCCTCCTCCTCTTCCCCTCCATCCCCTTGTTGCTACCTGGTTGCTTCTTCACAGAGGTGGGCCTCATCCGGCAAAGGACAGACATTAAGTCCTAGATGAGACATATGGGCTCTTTGAAATCTATGGTATAGATTCCCTCCTCTCTCCCACAGCTTTGGATGGTTGCCCAAAGCTAACACTCATCTCAGCTTTCATTTGTTTCTGACACAGAACTGACATGGTTGACATTTTGGGGCCATTTCATCCCAGAAGTTGCACCAATCTGAAAATGAAAAGTATTTTGAATATCAGGCATTCAGTATGTTCTCTCTTTGATCTACCCAGTTGAGACCTGGCAACCTACAAAGCTCAGAGTCAACTCCTTGAGATTTGCAACCACATTTGGCAGAGGCTGCCACCCCAGCAAGAGACACCCCACCTTCTGCCATAAGAATGAGATGGGACTTTGCAACAAGGAGCAGCACCAACATAAGACACACAATGTCAAGTAATACAGTGAAGGAGCATTTGACATTAAGGGCTCCTGTGCTCCAGTTGCTGATGGCTCTAGTGTTTCTCTTAAGTTTTTCACCCTCAGCCTCTCTTTCCAGAAAACGAAAATAATGTATTGCCTGCTCCCACATGCCAGCCGTGGGCTGCAGGAGCCATCCAGTTAGTGTTTACAAAGTAGAAGTCACCAGCAGGTTCTCAGATGGTCAAGAAGTAACACATTTCCAGCCTGTTGTTCAAGACTGTCCTTCACCACAGTTCCCTTCCTCTCAATACCTGCGAGAGGTAAAAGGGGACCCAGCCCTCAGGCATGCTCACTGCGTTAACATCAACACACTCCCCCCGTCTTGCTGTCTTTAAAACTGATGTGAATTTAAAGCCAAATCTTTGGTTCAGTAATGAACAGGCTGTTCCCAGCTATAAAAAAAATAATTACAATCCCCAAGATTTTATAATCATTTTAATTATTATAATTTTAGACTTCATACTTCACCAATAATAGGGCTCAAACAAAAAGTGTGGAGCCCCTGGAGAGATAAAATGACAATGGGTTTTGTCTCATATGCTTGCTATAATTACAACTATTTGATCTGATGCAGTTTTACACTCTTATATTTTCAGCTTTGGTGTTTTGAATGTAAACCTCTCTAGAGATCCTTCTGAAGGCCTGGAGGATTGTATCTCTCTCATTGCACAGAAATGTTTCCTATACTCTCCTCTCTCGTGCAGGGATGAGGAGCTGGAAAACGTCCACCTCCAGCCACCACAGAGGTGACCATGGACACAAAAAGCATTCCCAGGCAGCAGCAGCTCTGCAGGGAAAGCAGGATGCTCCTTGGGAAGGTGCCTAGCACTAACAGCTTCACCAGCTCCTGAAAGCCAAGTATGCAGGATGAGTCCTCAGGGGGAGTGATGACATGGGCAGGACCATGACATGGTGCATCTGTACTTTCTGTGCAACAAGGAACAACATCTTGTTTCCCATTTACCAGGGTAAGGCAACATGATGTCTGTCCTCTGTCAAACCAGAGGTCTGCCTTGCCAGACTCTGACAACAGCAGCACCAGCTGCCTGGGGAGAACCACAGGTATCATGGTATGGTTGGAAGCTCAGAGGCAGGAACAGACTTGCACTTCTGTGCTATATTCTCCCCCCTCTATCCAGAAATTGCACGTGCAGCTCTGTTTAGGGCTTTTTAGCAGCTCTTAGCTCTTTAGCTCTTTTCCTACTCTGTATTTGTCCTATCCTTTTTTTGAAGCCAGTTTTACCGTGCAAGTAAAGTTAAGCATTTCCCTTTATAAAAATAAGCACTATTTTGATACAAGGAAAGAAGGTTGGCAGGCAAAAAAAATGTATTTTCCCCACAGAAATGAGGATTGGCAGTTCCTGCAGCATAGTGATCTCTTATACTTTTTCCTTCAAGTCTAGAAGCAAAGGGGACAGGAGAGAGTTTGTCTTTTCAGACACAGCTTCTTTGATCAGCGTCATTCACTCTAGAGAATGGAATATTGAATTCCTTTTGCAGTCAGCCTGTACTTAAGCACTTTTGAGTCTGGCTGCAGTTTGTGGACTTTGTGAAACATGAGTATCCCTCCCACTTCTCCTCTGCCTTTCTTCCTTGACATAGGGATTTTCAAAGGGCAACATACTGCTTGACCTGAGAAATGGAATGTTTTAAAATGTCCTTGGCCATTGCTCACATGCACAAGGCCATGCCGGGAAATTGGGCAGAAACTGGGTATTACTCTTAAATCGGAGGGCTGTGTTCTCACCCCAAGCTCATGGGTAAAATATGCAGAAGGTGGAATTCATAGCCATGGATGGCCCAGGTATAAATTCAGGTGCAACCTCCACTACTAAAGTATGAGGACCTGAAGCAACAACAACAACAAAAAAAAGAGTCTATTAAGATCCTAGGATAAAATTTTTTGCAAGGGACAGTACTTCCAATTATAGTGTCTGTTAATGCTGATATAACCAAGTCTGCCAGGTTTTCTGGTGAAAACCACAAATTTCAGGAGTGTGTAAAACTCTACTATGCAAACGCATAGCCTGCAGTGAAACTTGGCAGGTAAAGCTTCAGCTGGATAAAAGTTTTACAATAATCTTTGTTTAAAACAAAGTTAATTAAATTTGGGTTTCAGCAGCGTTTCAACAATTTTTAAGTTACAGAATAATGTCAGGACTTAATTGTACCTTTTATCTGAAAATCTTTAAGTACTGAGGTATCACATAAGCTGCACAGCACAGTGGGGAAGTTCACTCCCCCTTACACTCAATCCAGAGCAGGACCAGCAAGGAGCTGGCCTGGGTGTCCCTCAAACAGGCTGCTCATGCCTCTTTGTGCTGCTCTGCAATATCCAGCTGTCTCAGCAGCTACTGCAGACAGAGAGCAGGGAGTGCAGAATCAACACTGCGGGGGTTCTGATGACTAATTCCTCTCCTGCCATCCTGCCCCAAGCCACACCACCCCCTCCATCAGGAAGGGTTGCTACCTATTCACTGTATGATGAACCCCTGCTCTGCACAGTTCCGTTTTGCCCAGGTGGAACAGAGCACATGATAAATCAAATCCAGTGAATTTAAATGGCTCTGTTAAATTGCACAGTAAATTAAAGACACACACACACACAAAAAAAAAAGAAATAGGAACATAGTGCTATTGTGAGTTTTAGTCAGTTTTTTGCTAGGGAGGGAGATACGGCTCCAGGGGCTCTCATTTTAAAATGTATCTGTTCCCCAAACTGAAAACTAATCAGTTCATCTGTACAGCAGACTAATTACTTTTGGTATTTTGTATTGCAGCAAGGACAGGGAGGCAACAAAATATATTTAGTCTACTCAAGAGTGGCTACTCTACTACATACAACAGAGAAAAATTACTGTATTTTATCAAAGCATGAAATTGCTTTAAGAAATAGAACTAAAAAAAAATTGTTTAGTGTCAAGGGTGGAAAAAAAACTCCCAAGACAGGATGGTTTCTAGCAGTACTTAGCATTAAGTCTTATAAGGACAGATCCATCTTCCCCCCCATTTTATAACCAAAAAGTGAGAAGCGATTTTGGTTTGTCTTAACTCAGGGACCTTAACAATGGCAAATTTCAGTTCAAGCTGACCCCAGCCCCATCTCCTTGTGTACAGCCAGCCCTTACTTGTTATCTGACAGCAGGAACAAATAGTCTATTGAACCTTTTGCTCTGTGTGAAAGACCACAGCCATGGGAAAACCACTTGGATACAGCAGAGTTTAAAATATCTATGTTTGCTTATCAAACAAAGAGAGGATAAACACAACACAGAAATTCTGCTTCTCAGGCAAGATCCCAGTGGCCCTTCTCATAGTACAGAGCTACTCCAAAATCTCACTGGAGCTGCAAGCCTTCTGCATGCACACCACCCAAGAAAAGCCACACAAGCACTACTCAGCAAATACTGGATTATCTTGACTTTTTGCAACTCCCTGTTAGTACTCTTTATCCATGATTCAACTTTCCCTCCCTGACAAAGGCTGAAATGGGCCATTGTGCACCAGTTCCTTTCATGACATAAGTTGAGCAAATTTAGGTAGGGCAGTGCTTTGAGAGCAGCTATTTTGTGCCATCAGGAAAACTGTCTGATGATGTTCAATAGGCATGAAAAACGACAGTGTCTCTGCCACGACCTGGTCTGTGAGGAGCTCAGAGATACTTTACTTAGACTTATGTAATTACAATAGGGGAAATTCTCTGACAAATTTTCCCCTGGGTTAAACCAGAACAGAGCCTATTCCTTTGTGTGTGAGATGAGGGCATCAATCTGGGAGTGCTGGCTTGCACAGTTGTGTACTAGTTCCTAACTGGGACCTCCAAGCATTATAATACCAACTCTGCCCTAACCCCAGAAACCTGTCATTGAGCATCCAAAGGTGCTCCTATGATTGAGAACTTGGGCTCATGGCTCTCTGACACCTTTTGCAGTTATCTCAAAATTCCCACTGCATTTACTGTGTGGTTGCATTTTAACCTGTGCTCTCTTTAATTGTTACCAGGCATTGTACCATAGCATAGAAGAAGGCTTGTTGAAGAGCACAGTCCTGACAACAGGATGCAAAAAGGGCTCTAAGGTCCTGAGCTACTGGAAGGAGGGTGGGAAGTTTTGAACAACACCAGTCCCAAAGGCCCACTGATAATATGTAGCAAAAGCTAGAGGATATCACAACACTTTCTTGAGTCTCTGTGGAGTCCTAGTGCCAAACCCTGCAAACGGCACCACTGACAGGTACTGAAGTACTGCCGCAGCCAGTGCTAGTCACAGACATCCAGGCATGGTGGAGTGTTACTTTCCCCAAAACCCATTTGCCACTCACTCCCGCTATAGGCTGCCCCCATCTGAGATCCCCAACACAAGGGAGTGCCTGGCCACCTCTGCTTCTCCTTGCTTCAGTAAAACCATTCTAGGTATTTCTTAATCTCAGAGGTGAACTTCACCTCTTGGCCTTGTGCCATCTAGGGCTGGGCAGGATTAGCACCGAGGACAGTGAGTGGAGCTGTGCATGATATAATGAAAGCCCTGCAAAATGGGTCTCACACAGATCACCTTACACAAACCCACAACTCATTCAGCACAACTTCTACTGCTCAAAGACATGAGTTCCAGAAGTTCCATCTCTTTGTAAATACTTGAAAGACATAAGCTGTGAGGCCACTTGTAGAATCAAAACATATTAATGTGTTCAAAATGCTAATACAAAAGGACAGGGAGGTACTCAACTTCTCATTTTGTGTTTGAGCACATGCCATGTGGGGCTAAAGAGAATGACCATGAGAAAAGAGGTAGTGAAGTAATCCAGAGAACAGTTCTGAAAAGTTGCTTAAATGTATTATTTATGGTCTAAAATTATGTTGGGTCTCAGCAGTAAAAAAAAAAAAAATCTATATCTCTATGGGTTATTGAGGGTAGCAATTGAGTAAGAAAAAATGAGGACAAAGTAGAGTGTGGCAAATTTGAAAGGAAAAAAAAAATTCCTTTTTCCTCACCTATGACTGGGATGAAGTAGCAAAGGGAGGAAGCAAAGCAGCAAGCTAGCTCACTGAGGAGGCCTGTAACGACAAAGAGCCCAGGATCAGGCTAGGTTTTCATTTAGATCCCCATGCTTACATAGGATTTTTACTTGGGTGAAGGGAATGCATGAATTTTTTAACCGTTTTCCAGTTCTTTATACTGCTCTGGTGCATAAGGTTGCTACAGTGTCTTTGCAATGACAGTTGGCTTGGGTTTTCTCTCACATGTCTGCTTGCAGCACCGTTTGAGCAGCTGTCACCCTCTTCATCACTGCAAGGGAACAAATGCCTTCCCAGCCAAGCAGGGATCTGACATTCTATTTCTGTCTTTCTCCTCTGCAGGACAAGTGCTAGGTATCAGAAACAAGGCAGTAAGATCAATTGTATCAAGTCAGAAAAGAAAAGAAACCAAAAAAAAAAAAAGCCCACCCACAGAAAATAAACATGCAGAAATTTTTTAAAAATGGATGAATACACACAAAGAATGATCCATTTTAACTGGCTTATAATAAGTTGGTAAAAATGGTAATGTTTGCAGAGACACAATGCTTTCATAAATACATATTATGTGTAAGAGAACTTAATTTTTCATCTCTAATCAGGGCTGATTTGGAAAGCAGTCTGCATGTTTCTGTGTCTTACAGCCTCCTCCTGAATCCGATATCTAATCCGAGTCTCAAAAGCAGAGAGGCAGAATGCCAATGATCCAGGTAAAAATGTAAAAAGCAGCAGCAGCTCTTGCCTGTGGCATTGTAAAAGTCAAACCACTGTAGCAGATCCTACCACCTAATGAGCAGGAAGAAGGGGAGCTCTCACATTCGAGATGCAAGCTTCCTTAAAAGATTTGGCATCAAGGCTGCAGCTTGAAGGCAAGAATTCACTCTCGTCCCCCTCAAGCAACTGGATGAAGCCCAGCTTTGAACGTCAGGCCCTGTCATTGCAGGCACAGCACAAATGCCCTGCAGTAATGCCACCACCAAGGCAGCACTCGGTTGTCAGAGCACCAGCAGCACAATTCATAAGAAAACCAGCAAATGCAACAGTGCTTGAATATGAATCTGAAGACAAAGCATAAACTGCAGTCAATTGAGAACACTCAAGTCAAGACTGAGAAAAATAACAGTTTGCAGAGGACTTTTCAGTGCTGTGGCAGTAACTCACTGTTGGGTGCCATGAAAGCAGAGGGTCCTGCCCAGGCTGCAGAAGGCCTGGCAAGGCTGGACTGTGAAACAGCCACTCAACCAGCAGCAACATGACCAGCACTGCTCTGAGATCAGTTCTGCCCAGCCAGCCTCTCAAACACAGGCTTCTTTGACATTTTAGGACAAGATTTCTCTCAGCTGACTCTGACTACATAAAGGGTAAGCATAAGGTGTATATATAGAGTATCAAAGTTATATAAAGGGTAGGAATAAACAAGTCATCCAAAGTTTTCTCTGTAACAAAGAAGAGAAAATCACCTTTGGATGACAAACCATCTTGCTCATTTTAAAGGTCTTTCTGAAAAGGGCCAAGTTACCCTCATGGGATACACCCCTCTTCTAGCTATGGTGGGTACCTAGACAACTGGCTTAGGTCTGACACCAATATTTTTGATGGCAAAAGCTATTTTAGAAGATTCCAAGCCTGATTATTGAGCTTATGTTCTGAGTGGACCTTCTCATTCAAATACAACTCACACATCCATTTCTTTTATGCAAGCATCCAACAGAAAAGAATAAAAAATATTAAAAAAAAGAGAAAAAACTATACAAAACAATAGAAAAAACAAGTATAAGAAAAAAGATAGTCTTACTTCAAATTCAAGTGATATTCACTTTTCTGCTTTAGTGCTCTTTTGCACTAGTAAATGGGAAATTGGGCTCCTATGTTCTATGCAGTTTTCTAGCACTTTGTGTGGAACAAACCAGCTCCACACATCAGACATCTAACATATGTTGTTTACATAACACTCTCAGCTGTGTTGCTACTCTCTCTGAACTCAACAGTTCCCCAAAATTTGGGATCTTGCAAATTGTTCTATTAGGAAGAAGCATTTGGCAGTGGAGTCTGGTATCTATTATAGAAATTCTGCTCTCTGACAAGGAACACCAAGTCCCATTTGCCATGTTTGAGGGTGTCACACGACAGGAAATTTCATCTTCACTGGCATCTTTCTATCAGCACTCAATCTAAAAAGACGCTCTTCTAGTCTGCTCAGGGTTACTCAAGATAGCTGTGCTCAAAGCTTTCCCTTATGTCTTTTCCCCCATCTTTTCTGAGGCTCGCTCAGTGGTTCTTCTGTATCATGGATACCTGAAGGGTCCAGATGTTCCTCTGACCTGGGCACTAATATGCATACAGAAAGTCATCTGAAGAGCACCACAATGCCCCAAAGGGTTTAACCACTTCTACTACTTGAAAAGGAGGACAGCAGTTGTCCCTAAACTCAAAATAGAGCTATCATTGGGTCATACTATAATCTGAGGCTGTGATATCAGGAACTTTTTTTAGTGCACACATGTGCATGATCAGAGATTGGGCCAAGATAAAAAAGAACCTCTGGATCACTGTAATGAATAAAACTATAAGAAATAATATTAGCAGGACCTATCTAATTTCCTTTCTATCAATTCTAGTGTGTATTCCCAAGACATATCAGAGTAATGTAAAAGAGCTGAGCCTTATTTAAGTTAAAGACTTTTGGACTCGTGTCCTATTACCTTCTGCATCTAGAATACATAATGAGAAGACCATGTACAGGACTATCTCCAGCTTCTTGTCATCTTACAGCATGCTCACAGGGTTACTCATGTCATTGTTATGAAGTCATTAAAGCCACATGGTTCACAGAGGCAGCCTGCTTCTATTTCTGGTCCAGCTTAACACTGTGGGGAAAGCACCATCCTTTCCTAAGTGGAGTCAGGCTCCCATGGAAACTATGCTGTTATCTTGGATTTGCCCTCTTTGAGCAGCGAGTCCCCAGTGGCCACTTGTGGAGCCCTTAAAGGTGCATTTGCCATCTTTGTAGGAGACTGCCTGGGTAGAACATAAGAGCCTGTCTGAGTACAATAGGTCTTTGTTCTCAGTACTAGAGCTCTGAAAGCAAAACAAAAGCCGATGTCCCCAATGGACTTGTTCCCCAACGGAGAGTTCTCCTGATCATAACTTGAACCACTCACATTCAGCACACACTACTGCAAAAAGTACACCTAGAAGATACTTTCACCCTGGCTAAATCAAGTGTTTCTTACCTGCAATACCAGATTGAACCACTAAAGCAAAATTGTAAACAACAGGAGAATGGTAATTAAAGGGTGAAGAAGAAAGATCCTCTCTGCATTTCAAAACAAAACAGGAATCTTATTAGCATTTAAATGAACAGACTATCTGGATGGTGAAATCCTTATGAACTGTCATGCTCTAGACAGAAGTGAATCTTGACCCTCATTACCAAAAGCCACCCAGCATGCCACAGGGTGTTTGTGAAGCCAGAGAAGCAGATGTTCTCCAGACAACATCTCTTCTCCCTCTGCCTGCCTGCAGTCAAGAAAGATTGGACTTGGTGACCCAGGTGATTTTTCCCTGCTTTTGTTTTCCTTAATATATAACATTGATATTAATACAATAGCAACAACAAAACAAACAAACAAAAAAACAAACCTAGAGCAGGACACCAGCACAGCAGCGAGCTGCAGAGGTCAGCACCCTGCAGTGAGCAGTAATCTGCCTGTTTTGTATCTGAAGGGATAACAAATACTCACACAGCCTAAATAACCACCACATGCCTACAGAACTCCTACTGCCAAGAGAAGGGCTGTCACATGCATGGGGTTGCCGTGTGCTGCCAGCAGCAGTGCTACTGAGATCTCTGCTTAATGCTCATATTCCAGTTTTGTTCCTCCTCACCACAGCCCAGCAGGACTCAGCCCTGCACCCCAGCTTTTCTCCAGCCTGGCAGCTGCACCAGTGGAGAGCAGGGCTTGGGGAAGAGGGAGGAAGAAAAAGGATAACGAGGAAAACTCCACCAAGGAAGAGAGGCAGTAGAGGGCACTGCCATCTCTTAAGGTTATATCTTGAATCTAGTGCTCTAATCACAACCACAGCTGAGGACTTGCATAAGTATCTTTCATGTTCCTTGTTTCTTGTCTAGTAAGTTTTTAAGCTCTCATAGAGAAGAGCAGAAAATATGAAATGAATACACATCAAACCATGAAGCACAGAGAAAAAAACCCCTGGAAATTAGTCATGACTTCATAGCTCAGCAGGTATGCTAAGGGCACAGCTGAGGTTGGCAGACTAAGGGGCCTTTACCAATGTGATGTAAAATCCATGCACAAACTTTAAGAAAAATTTGTGTGTGCCAGTGACTGCAGGGGAACTGTAATTAATCACAGGTAATGACAACTGAACATCTCCTGAGAGAGCAACATCAAAACTCACAGGTCTGAACAAAGTTTAAAAAAAAAACCAAAAAAAAAAAAAAAAACCAACAAAAAAAAAAAAAAAACAAGACCAGCAACCACGATGAGAGAGAATATACTTGTTCATCCAAACACAATCCTGACCCTTCCTGAAGATGAGTTTCAGGTGTTTCTGCTAATGTTCCTGCCCAGCAAGAAGGCAGCCTCTGTCTCTCCAAGCAAGCTCTCTTGAACAACTTGCTCATAAGTATTCAGCTGCCAATTAAAAATGAAAATTTAAAAAACTCTGTTTTCGTTTGTTGTTAGGAACTTTTAACTTATACAGGCCAGCTCAAAAAGTACAAGTGAGCCATTTTCATAATGATGTTTCAGAGGGAAAGAAAACAAACATGACTGCAAAACCACCAGCTCCAGTTCCCCTAATCCTCCAGCGGGAGCAGAGAGAAGCCACCACAAAAGAGCTCAGCTCATTAACAACAGGGACAGTAAGAGCCCCAAAAGTCTCAGTTTCAGTCGTAAATGAGCAAACAGAGCTCTGACATGGATGCAGCCACCTGAGTGTAAGTAATGTCAGTGTAACGTAAAATCTCTTGAGCTGTATTGACTTACTGTAAAGATATACTACCTCAGCTTTGCAATAATGGCACACCTTCAACATTTATCCCCTGCTTCTTTTCCACAACATTTACTGGTTCCACACAGTGTAAATTCGGAGACTGAAAAAAACCTTAGCTCAATAAATTGATGGGGATATGCCTGTTGGATACCAGTGGACAGAGCTGTTGTGCAAAACCCAAAGTTTCAGAATTTCCAGTCATTTTTTGGATAATTAGTGATCAAAAACTCCAATTTCATTACAATTTATTTTAATTAAAATTAGGTGTGTTCCTTAAACTTATCTACAAAACCTTATTGTCAGTGTGCCAGCCATTTCATATCTGAATTCCTAACATGTTCTGCTGTACTTTTGAACCTGAATAATATTCTATATTCTAGATCACCACTTGAATTGATTTTTAGAAACAAAAAAAAATACAAAATGTAAAAGTTATATAAAATGACAGAGGACATCTAAGGACTCACCAACCAGTTGAAGACCAACCACATTCACTCTCATGTAAGAGGTAATAGTGAAGATTTTATTCAGTATGAATCTAAAGAAACCCACTCTACATGGTCCTCATGGGATGCTTTCATTCAAGTCCTGATATTGCAAAGCCAGGTGATTACTGCAATCAAAAATTTGGAGGACTGTAAATGGTGCATTGAAGCCTACAGAAACCTCAAACTTTCTGCTCTGAAAGAAAGGAACAGAACTGAGTGAGTAACTGCTGGGCATACCCAGCTATTAGAGATCAAACTTGGGGAATATAAAAATAATACAGGCAACATATTGGAGTTTCAATAAGGAGAAAATAGAGCAATAAAGGATAAGAAACAAACAACCCAGAATTGGATTACCAAGTACAGTCTTACTAGATTCATGCTTTATATCCTACTATATATTGCATTTCACCAGAAGATGGAATTTAATATGAGCTGGGGAGGGACAGCTATGTGTGTAGGTGTGTGGATGTCAGGGGTGGGAAATGCTAATAAGGCGAGAACAAGTGAGCATTACTTACAAATGTTTCTCAAACAGTTGTTTCTTGGTTTAGTCTCAGATATACCAGTAGCTGTAATAGTTTTCTTTTAAAAGCATAGAGAAATGTTTTCTTTTTCCTTTTAGCTGTTTTGGACAGAGCAGGAAATAAACATAAGGTGTGATAACAGAACAATTATCTACTATCTTCAGAAGATTTCCACATTGTTTTGAAGCTGCTGAGAACAGACTTGGGCATACCCATTGCTCACCCTTTTGGTGAGAAAGGTGGGACAAGAAGTCTCCTTACTCCAAAGGCTGCCCACAGAAAAAATCTGCATTTCCAAGTGAAGGAGAAACCAATCTTCTCTCCTTTTACAGGTGGCGAGAGTCTTGGTTCACTGCTGTCTCTTCCTGCTTTTTACCAGCAGCCAACTCAACTGGGCCAGCATAATAAAAAACTGTCTTCTCAGAACACTTTTTCTGCAGCAGGGTACTATCAGAGCAAGAGGCACAATGCCAAGGCTGAGAAGTCTCATCTCAGTCTACTGCTGGGAGACACTGTAAAGTCACAGCCCAGTTCAGTGATGTCAAGAAATTTATGCCATTTAAATTAAGTGTCAAAAGGATTAGATTTCAGCCAGAAATAACCAAGGACATTCTCCTGTCACATGCCACTCCTGTTCCAATCTCAAAAATCTGACTGCAGTATGAGGTGTTACTAGCCAATCATAAGCTACTTTATTAACAGGGAATTATATTGATTAATGGAGTTAATCCATTATGCAGACTGAGCACACACTGAGTCCATTTGTACACAAAGTGAGAAAGCAACCCACTTGCCTACCAAAGGAAAGGCTTTCTGACCCTGTACCATCTACTCTTCTTCCAACAGCAGGTAAAAAACAAAATAAGTCTAAACTCTGAAGTATTGTGTTGGGGATTTTATATATAACTACTTGACTTCTACTCAGTAAATGCTATCAATAATGAACTACAGCCCTCTGTCTTCAAAGGCTCAGAGATGCAATCACATTATGTCCATGTCGGTTCATACTAACTTATGGAATATTCTAAGAAATACATTCATTGAACTGAGCAGCCAGTGTAACTAGGTTTCCCTTGTGTGCCCTGATAATGATTTTTACCTAGCAGCAGCTGGAAACAAATAGATCTGATGTCTTTCTGGAGAAGCTCCTGTTCCTAGGAAGGTCAGTCATCAAACAGGATTCGCTTTTCACCTAAAGACCAGAGATGTTGAAGTCTTATAGATCTGTGCAGTGTTAAAGTTTTGCAAATAGCAGAGAACCAGCTTTCAGTAATTACGTCTCCTTTCAGAAAGGAGTGCAAGAGAGATCTTTGAGTAGGCTGTATTTATTACAGTGATCAAAAGAAAACAGAGTAGAAAACAATGAGGCAATTAGTAGAAGTAGACAAATGCTTCTGAAGCAAGGTGAAATGTTTTCCAGGCTCCCCAAGATCCCAGACAGAGCAAGTAGTCTCCGGAGCCCTGACTTCTGTCCTGCCCATCCATCATAAACCTGGCAGCCCAGAGACCTCAGCTGAAACAAACCCCAGCCTTTGGATGGTGTGCAAGAATCCAGTTTCCAAATTTTCAGACCTGTTTTTCCAGATTTTTCTTTCTACAAATATGTCAAACAGTCTGCATTTCAATCCAAAACAGAGTTGGTTTATTTCCTTTCCCAAATATTCCAAAGGATGGGAATGTACAGGTTTCATTTAATCTCTAAACAACACAGACTCTTGCTTTAGTTATTTTGCACCATTTCATAAGTCATCCTTAAGGAGCTTGCTGTAGATTAGTGTTGTCAGAGTAGAACCCTGCATCATACTATGAGTACTCGTCAGATTTTCACAGTAGAGTTGAAGAATAGAAATATAACAGCAAAGGGCTGTAACATAAAGGCAATATCTCCATGTTCATGAGTGACCTTTGGTTTGTCTGAGTACTGGTGTTCTACTATTCAGAGGTCCAGCATAATGAAGGCAGCTTGGTAGTTTTTCCTGAGTGTAAAGAGGAGAAAGGCAGAAGTAGAACAAACTGAATCACAACATTCAGGCCTTGAGATAGAGAGCATGACTGGAAAGGGAAAGCAATCCTGATGTTTCCACTGCTTTCCACTAGGCACTGCTGCCAAAAGAAGGAAACAGGAAGAGAAACCATGCCAAGACTTTTCTGCCTTGCTTACTGCAATGGAGAGATCAAACAAAGTTACATGGAGGGCCCCAAAAGCCATTCATCTTTATACTTTAGGCTTGCCTGGCAGGACAAAAATAAGAATGAAAGACATGATCACAACATGAAATTTCCAAATCAAAATCCTAAAGCAAGAGAAACGTAGCTATTTTAGAGTTTTATTATCAAAAGGATCACACAGCTTTCCAAGAGCCCAGGCTAGTTAGAATGCAATGTCAGATCAGTTTCTGGTGAATCTGAAGGCTAAGAAATCTGAAGGCTTTAGTCAGACCCATGCAGTAGACTTGGTGTTTTGTTATTGTTTCCCATCTACAACCAAACTTTAGTATATTCTTAGCACTTCCTATAAAAAAAAAAAAGAATAAATGAAAAACACACCAAAGAAATCTAACTTATGAATACTTCTTAATGCTAAAGTGTGAATTGAATGAGAGGAGGAAAGAGGCTGCTGTCCTACACCCAACCCACCTTCTTGTAGTTAACCCTGCTCCTGTGGCATTCTTGTACTATTTACATTATCCTGTTCCAGGTCCTACAACTACAATGTACAATGTAGTTGTACATTCCACTGTCTCAGGCTTTGGCTCTCCTATACTCACCATCTGAGATGATGCAACCAGACTAAAATCACTGCATGAACATCCATTTATATCACATCCGTGATTTTTAAAAAGTTTATGCAGTCATGTGCACTTTCCAGTTTTATATTAGGCCCACAAACAGCTAGGTGATCTGAGAGATTTCATTAAGGATAAAAGCAGGAGAGAATAAGCAGAAAACTTTTAAATATACTTACAGGATACATATGTATGTCCTGCCACAAGGTATTTAAAGCTTAAAAAGTTCGTAAGTTGTTAAGTTTTTATAAAATGTGTTAGCCTGACAACAGTGAGTCACTTCTTCCCAAGTCATCCAAGCATTAAAAACTGTGGGTGGAGGTAAAGAACTTATAAAAAAATATTATACAAATAACTATTAGGACTATTATTACCCAGAATAACCATAAAGAACACAAGGGTTCTTATTATTCAATGATTTGAAGAGTCATAAGACAAAGGAATTAACAATGCTAGGTGACTTCTTTCTCATTAATAGGAGAATCAAACTGTACAAGATGTAGCAAAGGGTCAGCGGAATCTGCTGAATGGAATTTTTTAGAATTTAAAACTTGATATGCTTAGATTCTTACAAGTGGAAAACCATTAGAGTACTTCCAGAGGTCAGCAGAAGCACAGGAACTGTGTATTTAAAGAAACATTTTTCATTGAAACAACACCACTATTTTACACTTGCACTGACATCACTAGCTAGCCCCAGCTCCACAATTCCCTGGTTCAACTACGAAGCATCCATAGTATTGTTCCTTAGTCAGCAACATGAAAATAGAGATGGAAGAGACCACATAATAGACAAAAGAGCAACCATTGAAATCAGCACTTCTGTGTTTCCTATGAGGGGCTAAATCTTCCTTTTTTCACCAACATTATTTTAAATGAGTAATTTGGAGACGGCAGGCAGTAGATGAAACTCAGACACCCATATCTACCAACAGGAAAATGCATGTTCTATCTTCCCTCATGTAATTGCTGCTTGCTGAAACTGATTGTTCCATAAAAGCTTATGATTTCCAGGATATGGGGGAGACTTGTAGTGAGGTCTAACACAGCACCAACAACTTCTTACTAATTCTGCTCATTGATCCTTCAGCTCAGAGATCAGATCAAGTGCTGGCATCCATTTGTGCTGTAGCATCAGTGTGCAAAAACAGTAAAACAACCCCTTAAAGCTTGAGGAGAGGAAGCCTCCTGCTTTGGGTTCCATTGAGAGTAAAGCTAATGGAAAAAGATTAAATAGGTCTTTGTCCATCCAGTCTTAGAGGTTATTAAATCCGTTGCAGTATTCTAGGACAATGCATTGAAGCTATTGTGGATACAGACTCCTATTTCAATCCTGTCACAGTTATCCACACACAAAAGACCAAAATTATTCTTCCTGCTAAGATAAGTATGTTAGATGACACAAAAGGAAGCTGTGTGAGAGACCACATGGTTTTACCTCTTCTTTCCTGCCTGTGTTGGACCTTATACAAAGTGATCTCTTGTCTTTTCAGAAAGACAAGCAGTAGCCATTTATAGGTATGCAGCAGAGAAAGCAAGAAGCATAATAGTTACTTATTTGGTGCCTAGAAATGGGCATATAAAGGGGATTTGATGGGAAGATTTACAGGCAAGGAAGAAACAATTCAGAAAGCTTCTTCAAATGCACTGTGTAACATATTGAAGTTTTCAGATTTTTTTTCTGTCCACAGCTCAGTGCCAGAGGTTTTGAAAAACAGCTTCATAAAATAATCACAATGATTTTAATTAGAAGTGAAAGCAGCTTACAGTATGCAAACACATAGCAGGGAACAAGTATACCTACAAGCTGATTAGGAGCTCTTCCTCAGAATTCTGCAAAGAAAAAGTCAAAAACCTACTTTAAAGGGCCTAGGAGACAAGCATAAGATGAAACAATTCATTCAGACATAACACATAGGATTTTGGTGGGGAAAAAACCCATTATTTTTCAACTCTTCATCTCCACATATAGACAAAAGGCATGATGAAACACTTATTTCCAGCTAACCACACTTTCTGCCAGCAGTTGCCCCATTTGTAGGAGCATGTTGCCAAGGCCCTGTGGCCTGCCCAGCCACACTGGCAAACTTGCTTTTTTGTTCTGTTCCACACAATTTGTGCAAGAACAGCTGAGGCAAGGCTAAGTCCTCCCCTTCACAGGCACAGAAAGCACAGCAACGGACAGCAGTTTCCATGGATAATAAGAGCCATATTGCTGCTTCAGACTAAATGACCAGCTCAAGTATTTTCCTAAACTCTAAAGGAAGATCCACTCACACATAGTGTTCTGTCTTTACTCACACACAGTGCCAACCCATGGACACGTTTATCAGTACTTTCCATTCTTCTCATCACTGAGATGTTTTTGCAAACCTAAGGTTTTCCTCTGGGAAGAAAAGCAGAGGGGATCCCAGTAACTGGAGGGCACATCCAGCTTCACAGTACACATGGAGGGAAAAAAAAAGACAGGATGAAAGCTGTTGGACTGTTCTCAACTCTGCCTCAGATGTGTTGGAGCATAATAAGGAAGTCACATTCAATGTCTCAGTTTCCACTCCTGTGACTCAAGGGTATCACCACTGCCCAACATCACGCAGGCAAGCGAGGGCTCAGGATACACATGATACTCCAGATTTTAAAGTGGAAAGCTGTATATACAAGTGCAACAACCTATTAGAGTATCACCAAAACTGAACCCAAACATCAAGGGAAGGTTTTAGTGGCAAAGAAACAAAAATCATTTCTCTTTGTTCTCTAAATTCCAGGGTATGAGCAACTCTGTCAAATAGCTCTAGAAAATAACATTCAATAAAGGGCTTCTCTTTGTGAAGACTGTTTCATTATAAATTCATTTTATTCTTAGTCAGAAGACTCACAAATATTTCCTGGGTTTTGTTTGCATGCTCTTAGAATTGTTTCCCTTGTTGTCATATACCCTCTTCCCAATACAGTATGAACAGAAATCCTAATGCCCTGCATTATAAACTACCTAGCTTTATTAGGTTGCAGATACATTACCACAGATTTACTCTATTAAAGCCATTAGTAATTGCTAAGTATGGAGCAGTCATAATTTTCTAGAGTTAAGGAACAAACAGAAAACAATGTGAAGATGCATAAATAAGACAAAGTAGAAAGCAGAATACTTCAGGGCTTTCCATGGTGATTTTTATATTAATTAGGTTTCCTGCATATCTCCTCTCTACCATCCCTTTGCACTTTCCCTCTCTTTTTCCAATGTCCCATAGCCTTTCCTTCCTCACTTATTGTGTCCCAGAGACAAGATTCAATTACAGACAATATAAAGACAATATTTCACTAAGGCCAGATGACTAAGAGTTCTCTCAGGACTGAGGGTACTGGCTTCTCTAACACAAGGTAGTGGGTGGAGAGAGGATGTCCCTGGTTTTTTTATTTATTTAAATTTGGGCTTGCTATCTTACTGTAAAGTGCAAGGGGCCACAGGTGTTTGCAGGTTTTACTAACAGCTAGGCAAGGTCAGAATTAACACAGAGGTTGATAATTCAACCTCAGCTAATTCACCTGTCAGTAAAACCAAAAATGCCTTGGTGCATCCACTGCCCTTTCACTGTGTAACAGTTAAAAACTGCTTTCTTGTCACTGAAGACAAATTAAATTGTTCTGCCTAGTAATAGCTTTAATGAGCTTCTATCTAATGCAGCTCTGTAAGCACAGGGTTTGCCTAAAGAATGTGGATTGTCCTGCAGAGGGTCTCAGGAACCCCCTCGAGTTTGAGCCAGCACACTTAGGTGGATTGGCATTCAAGTTTCACCAAGGTGCATGTTTAGTCACAGCTATCTTCCTTTGGCTTTTCAGCCTTTTTCAGTAATAAAAAAGGAAAAAAAAAGTCCATGAATAATCAGGATAGTTATGCTTCATATTTAATGACACAAAAACCTCAACAGGGTTAGATAAGAATGTAACAGGTTCAGGTAAGCATGTGAGCTCCCCACCATCCATAAAGTGGGAGCTTCTCAGGTAATGGACTCTCTCAAATACTGGCCCTACCGAAATAAATGTCAGAGCTCACATGGACTTCAGAGTAGCAATTTTACCTTCCTTAAATTGCTGAAAATTACAAAATTGTTCTGAATATCCCAAAGAACAGACAGTCCAGAGATTTCAGGTACTTTTGTTTTGTCAAGATATCAGTACTTCATAGAGAGGCTTGGCCACAGCTTTGATTTCGGTTAGAAGGAGCACACAATAAGAGACACATAGGCATTAACAGCAAAGCAAACATTTTAGCCTGAATTTAAGCAGTTCTCAAGCAACTTTGTCTGCCTGGTCATTATCATTCTGACATTTTCTTCATCTGCTTCCCTTCTAGAAAACTTTTAGATAAATTGAAGGGTGGCTTGGCTAAGGCCACTGTTAAGAAAACGTAAAAACTTACTACCATAATGGAATCACTTTAAAGCACATTGTTTTACAGCTACCTGCAATTTTTCAAGACAAAGGCTTAGCATCTCACCTACTGGAAGAAATAGGAAATGGTTTGGGGTTTTTTTGTGAAACACTAGGAAGAAATACCATTGTTATGCGTAACATTTAATCATGATAGCACCAAATGCATCTTCTTTGAAAGCAAGCTGCACTAGAAGAAAAGTTTTCTCCAGCTCAGAAGTCCTGCTCCCTTTAGCATTACTCTCCTGAAAGTAGAGATTACTCTTTGTATGAGCTGATATGATGTAGTATATAAAAATATTTTACTTCACTTTAAGAAAGGAGGGAGGAAAGAATAGCCATGTGCAATAATTTATAGTTCACAGACATTTCCCCAGGTGGGGAAAACCTTTAACTACCAATGACCTTACTAGCAGCTGCTGGCA
>WEKY01021752.1:6211-17622 GCA_013390045.1 Picathartes gymnocephalus
AAAAAAAAAAAAAAAGTCATTTAATTTGCTAGAAGAATATGACTATCATATTTCACAAAAAGCACCTCTACTACATAGTATTTATTTATAAAAGGAAAAAACCATAAGTTAAAAAAAAATTACTTAACTGTGAATTAATCTGATATTCTCCTATAATCTGCCCTTTTCATGTCCATCTTTGCATCATGCTCATAATTCAACCTGTATCACGTCTGGCCTCTGGCCCCCTTCTGCACCAGCTCTCAAGGGAGTTATTTCCTATTTGCTGTTGTGCTAGAAATTGATTTTTAGCACCTGAAAATTGTATTCTCTCTGAACTTCTTTCCATTTTTATGAAGTAAAGCTAATCAACTGAGCATCTTAAAGTATAAGACTGTCTTGTACTTATTTCAGTGGACTTTGCCAAGTTAGTTTTATTTTTGAGTTCCATCCTTTTAATGACAATTTTTATATTCTCTTTCAATCTTGAATACTGAATCATTGATATACTAAATTTGCATCATGCCCATGAATAGATGTTATCTCTAACAGTAGAATTTGTGGAATGAGGAAAATGCAACAAAAGCATAGAGTCAGAACTAGTACTCTATATATTAGAGTGAATTGGACCTTTTCCTTAGTCATATTTTCAGCAATGCATTGCCCAGAAAGGCCTGGAATGTCCAGTAAACAGCGGCATTATAATAAAATACAGTACTAAGTCAAAAACCTACAATACAAGTTTATTACTTTGAGTAACTGTTGTCCAACAGCTACAACAGGAGTAAAAGAGAACTAGATAACATTTAGCTACATGCAGTTGTTAGCTTATCTACCTTCCCTAGTTTTCTGTTTCAGGTAAGAGATAAACACTAATCAGGCATGGCATGGCTACAAGTCCTTTTAAGTACAGACTGCAATGAAGTTGCATTTTTAGTAGCTACTAAAATTAATGCTTTGAAAAAAAACCAGTTTCTCTAAGACATTCTGCAATCAAGTTTTTTCTGGCCTCCAGTTCAAAACTTGTAGCCTTTTCACCCACTCTGTAGAAAAAAGTATATATACAAGTCACCTCTGGCCAACAAACACTACATTTATTTTATACAGTATTCATTTCAATTAGCAAATGCTTATCCCAGCCTCATTGCTTGTACCTAATGTTTATGCTCTGGAAAGCATGCTTGTTACCTTTTCAAGGACTTCAAGATTAATATAGCAAGCATTATTTAATCACATTTACTCTGGGGTGAAACTTTCAATTTGAGCTCAAGCTTTTGTTAGCAGGGGACACATACACAATGAAGAGCACCAGAATGTTATTAACACTAAGACACTCCACAAGAGGCTTCTGCTATTGTAACAAAGATTGTTAGGGTAATTGCAAAAAGTTAAGTTCAGTGGCAGACAGCAATTTTGATTGTCTGGTTAAAGAAATTCATTAACAATTAGACTAAGAATTAAATCCTCTGTGCAAACTGGGGAGAAAAAGAAAGTGCATGAGAGCATGCAATAGAGAAATACGTATCTAGTATGGCCTGAAACAAAATGGGAAGTACAGTGCTCCTTGAAATCTGTACATGGTGGGAAAATGCAAGTAAAGACTCAAAGTAATGCATCACCAAAGTCAGCATTCTTCCTTTTCTGTTCTTTTAATATGATTCAAAACTTTACACAAGCTGGAAAGAAATACCCAGCTGACATTGCCAAAATAGGTTACACAGCAGGAGCAACACACAGACCTAAAGAAAACAGGAACCTGTTTAAGCAGAGTGTCTCAGAAAGCTTGAGACACTTTGATGCTTTGCATTACTGATGCAGGGCAATCAGCCAAAAGCATAGCTTACAAAACACAGTGAACATTTGCTAACCATACAACAACTCAGTCAAAAATATGAGCAAACAAGAGCAAAACCGAGACCTTTCAAGTTTGGTTCATTCTCAAAACAGACATACCAGATAACACTGTGGCTCCACAGAAGACCTCCTACTTAATATTTTCAAACACTTTCTGTTCTGTCCTCTGCTATTATTTATTAACTATTTGACATTGCATATGAAAAACCAAGCTGTTAACATACAGAATTTATAGTAAGACTGGAGATAGCCATCAATTCTTTTGGCACAGTGCTTCTGACCAAGTCCTTGATTTCAAGGAGCTCAGCAACCAGCTTTTAGCCTTACGTGTAATCCACTAGATCAATATTACTTCTGAACAAGTTATTCAGTCTCTCTCCCCAGTATATAGAAAAAAGTGAAAACCAAAAATGCTTGGTATGTTTGGATAAATACCACATGCACTGTCCTTTTAACAAGCCAGGGAAGTGTGTCAAGTGCACACGACAGTAAACAAGTATTATTTTAATGAACCCTCACAAGTATGGTGAGACCATCAGAGTAATGATGTTTCAGTATATACAAGTGTGTTTATGTCTATATAATCTTAATATTGCCACTTTTATGTATTAACTCCCATCTCACTTAAGAGGGATGTTTGTCTTGCAACACCTTAAGTTTGAGAGTCCTGTTTCTACAAGTATCATAAGCCTTCTATAAGTATGTTGTTTACTTGTGTTCCACTGCCATGGTATTAAAAATTTAATCTATGAAGCTCACTGCTTATACAACCTGACAATTAGAAAATTTCTACCTCTTGTGGATGTGAAAGCACTGTATCTTACAGTGAAAAAAAAAATTAAAGTAATTATCTGTGGTTACCAAAAAAAAAGAGTGGTCCTTAAAGAAATAAAAATACTCATTTTTATATAGTGTATGGTTAGGGAACACTGACATGGACAGCTAAACTAGCCATACCTGATATAGAATAGAAATGACAAGGATAAAAACCAAATGAGATCAGACAAATATGCCAAGTTTGTTCAAATAAAAGAAACAGGTGCTTTCCAAAATACCTGTCATATTTATAAAATCAAGTCAGCACACATACCCAAGGCTACAGACACTTTGAGATACACAGAGGCATTCCAGCAGGTGCAAGCAGGTCACCTTCTCAGAAACAGTTTCAGAGCTGTCATCCTTCTGATCAAGACCCAGACCTATGGTGTACTACAGAGTGAAATAAGAAAAAACCAAACCCTTGCTTAATCCCAAATTATAATTTCCCATGGATTTTCAGGCCTCAGGGTTTTTTGACAGTTTGAAATCAAACTCATGGGTAATGTCTTTGGGCACAAAGATTGCTGCAGACTACACTTCCAAAACTTGGTCAGTGTATTCTTTCAAAAGGTAACCTATTATCTATTTGCTAGAGTTTAATCAGTTTCCTGTGATATATTCTGACCTCTTAGTATTTATGTCTGCTCTCTCCAACATGACTATTTCTAGAATTTCATTTGTCTAGCATAACTATTGGTAAAACCAGCTCTGAATGATAGAACCATTACTCAGAGGTATCTCAGATAAACATGTACACATTATTCTTGTTCACATACAACAATACACCTCCCTCCCCACCCCAGTTCATGTTTTTCTGTTCAACAGTTTCCAAAGTGTCATCTTAGGACATTTTTTCTTGCTAAAACTCAGCAGATTCTCAGGTTCTGCCTTGAGCTATGAAGATCAATATTCCCTTTACAAGTAAACGGATTATCAATAATTCCCTCCTTTTGAGTCTGGGGGAAATACCACTGAGACAGAGCTAATGGTAAAGAATCCCACAGGCGAGCTGCATATTAGACAAGTGCTTTCAGATAGTTTCTCAACTTCATGAGGAATTTTATTTAGCCATCAAACAATATGAAACACCTGTGAATACATTCTTGTCAAGCCTGAAATCCAGCAAAATAATGAGAGATGATTCATCTACCAAGATAAAAAGTACAACACTAATGAAAGACAGGCTCTCAACCAACCACCTACACTCAAGTTATACATTAGCCCTGTACATATGCTATACTCAAGTTTATGCTAAGATTGTGGTCTTATACTATCCAAAGCCAGTAACTACAACGTAGTTGTTAGCCAAATTAAATCTATCCCAGTTCATTTAAAATTTTCATATTTCAGACCACTGCATACAGGAGAATAAGCATTCCTTACAAGAGGCATGGGGAAAGCTGGGGGCCTACAAAGATAATCATTGCAGCACTAACTGTGTCAAAAACAAATATGCTTGCTATCACGGACATCAGCTAGAATGCACTAAAGAATACAATGCAGTTACCAATACCATGAAAATGCTGGCGGCAAGCTTTGTTAGCAGAGTTGAAGACTAGGATCTCTTTCAGATCTTATCCAAAGTGTCAGAGGGCAACACCTCTGTAAATACATGGCACTAAAGGAAGGAACTGACAAATATTCCACCACAAGGCAGAATCTATGAAAGATCAGTAAGTTCTTACGAAAGAAAAATGAAGGATGAAGATCATCTGTAAAACATTTGGCAGTGGGAAGGCAATGCTACTTAGTGAGCCTTGTTCTGAACACCATTCAGAGTGCTAGCAAGTTCTTCCCTAAATTAAATTATATACAAGTAATATTATAAATTAATTAATATATACAAGTAATACTCCTAAATACCTTCTTCCATACTTTAGGTTTGATACTTTAACCACAGAACAGACTACAAGCAAGCCTTAACAGTCATGGCTGCATAGTAACAACTAAATCTAAAGATCAAGACTAACCTCCACAGACTCTGCAAAGTGAAAGGAAAACAGTAGTCTACTACTGGGGGTAAGTCAGAAGTTCAGGGCCTCTGTCTTCAGTACTGAGCCCACAGAGACCAGCCCTGCACAACCAGGCAGCCTTTGTGATACCCTCTTATACTAATCCACAGTACTGAAGATAGTGTGGTCTCTGTGACTGTAGCTGGGGCCACACTACAAGTATGCAGATCACCCTGCATTTTGAACAACGTCTGCTGAAGTGATCTAGATGATCATACAAAACTTGTTGTAACTTATAAGATTATATACTTTGATTGTACCAATATTTGGAGAAAGAGAAGAAGTGAAAATTTGAGCAGTATCTTGAGGTACTCTTGCTGAAGGGATCTGAATGAGTAAAGGCGATCCTAAATGAAAGCTTAGTGGTTAGAGGATTAAAACTACAAAGTGCTTAAGATAAGTTTTGACATTGTGACTAAAGTACCCACTAAAAGCAATTAAATAAGAGGGGAATATCAATGATAAGAGTTGTTTCTTTTTTTGAAAAAAGTCATTAAAGGGCAGAAGACTAATTCCACTTCTCAATCTTTAAAACTGGTCAGTGAAGTTGGTATTTTCTGTTAGCAATCAGATGCAGACAAAACAGCAGGTAAACACTCTGAAAAGTGGCAATTTTAGAAGGTATCTAAATATCTGAGAGTTACATACACTGCTATTCCTGTTAAGGTCAGTATGCCAGGTTCTTCAAAAAGTGGAAAGAGCTTTTGGCAGCACTGGGGAAACACACCCTGTATTTCTCCCAGGCTTTACAGCAGAGAGGCATTTGTTTCAGCTGCCCCTCTTGCACTGAACTGGGCCCGAACAACCCAGTCAACATTCCAGGTAACTACAGGCAAAACGACTCACATCATCTCACTTTAGGCAGCTTTTCTCCAATGGGAATGCAACTAAGGAAGAGCTAGGATTTTAAACTTATTTTTGAAGTTTAAACAGCACTCCAAATTAGTCAAAGAATACAGACTCCAACAGAAAAATTATAATCAATAATTACACTTTACTACATACAATAATGACAAAAAATATGAAGTTTCCTAGTATACCTATTACTAGACAGACAAACATTTAACAAAATACTGACTCACCAGAGAAAACCTATAATCCATCCACAACGCAAAGAAAAAGTGCCAAACTAGGAAGTCCCCAATTATAAATCTGTATCACACATGAATACACTAAAAAAAGAGGTTACACTCTTAAAAATAGTGGGGAGATGCATGAAGTATGCCAGATGAAGGTACATATGTAGCCAAGTAGTATTTTCAAACATGGTATGATAATGTTTGCAAATGCTAAGGGCTTAGCGGGACTCCAATAATCAAATTGACTTTGTAACTGATGTAATTTAGGCTTCTAAAAATAGTTCTAGAGTAATTAGGAGTACCTTCTGGAGTGGAAAATACACCCCCACATCCCCCCCAGCATTTCCTCTATATATTCAGACACAAAGGAAGTTTTCTGCTTTCCTTTGATCTTTTCTTAATTGAAACATGCAAATAAAAAATGAAACTACACATTCCTCATTGACTCAAATCTCCCCATATCATTCAAAGATGCAAGTAATACAAAGAAAAATGATGATAATCATGTAGCACACAAAGTTTTACACTTGAGGGCTTTTGATTTGTTTTCTCTACAGCAAATCATAAGAACGTTTGATCTCAATTCTTGGAAATTAGGATTCTTAAAGTCTCTTGCCTTCCACTAGTCAAAGACTAGCACTTTTTTGGTTAATTTTAAGACTATTTCAGTGTCTGTATAAACTATGGATTGAAACTGGACAGAGGTCAACTTTCGAAATCTTGTAACAATAAGTATATTACTGGATTTTTATCAGGTCCTGCAACAGAATTATAAACTATTAGGAACATGTTTTGCTCTAAGTCTTAAATATTTTCCTTACTAATTCACATTTTTCCAGAGTTAAGGCATTGATAGCCATTCATCCTTCAGACTGCTGCTCCTGTTACTCATTCCCCATCTTTTAATTAATACACTAAAGTCTATCAAATCAGTAGCTTACTGAAGTTAACAGATCTAGTTACATACTTTTTGTCATTTATTCTCCCCAAAGAACATAGATCTTTGGTACATGCCTCCACAATACTAAAGAGGAATAGATGATGTCAAATGCTTGCTGAAATAAAACTGCACAGAAGTTAACATCAGTTTTAATACTTCCAACAAACCTTTGCATTTGACACTATCTGACAGTAATTCCTCCTAACATTTCATCTTCCAATTTTCTCTTGGGAAGGCAGAAAGGTTTTTATCTACTGTCAAAAGCTGAAAAAACCAGAAACTCCCTCCTCCCACTTCACAGTTCATGTTCCCATACTTTTCCATGGAGCATGGTGACAACTTCTAACTGAAGCCAAGGAGCTCAACTTTCTGGGTGCAAGAAAAGAGAGCAAAGAATTCACGAACATGAGAATTAGCTGAGATTGCCAGAGTGGTTGAGCAAGCATGACAGACACAGTCTAACGGGCTCTAGTCTTCCAGCATCTTTCACAAACCACTACTCATGACCTGCCTTCCACTTCCCACCTTTTAAATTATCCAGGAAGTGCCAAAAAGCTCTTTCTCAATGTAAGTGAGAGTAATTCCCACAGTGCCTCAGCACCGCATGGCTCAATAACCCCATACAAACGTGAGTGTCACAGGGCAAGCCCCGGATGCCTGCAGGGAGCTACACAAGTTCAGAAGTGCAGAAGACAACCCTTTCAGTGCTTCCCACTGCGTGGTCACTGCAAAACCTCACACACAGTAAGAGCAGACAGTAGGGAGTTATTTATGTGGGAGAAGCTGACTAAGAAATAGAAGACGGAGAAGAAGAAGAGTAGAAGCCCTGGCTCCTTTGTAACACACCAAAATCACAAAATCCATGAAGTACAGAATATGAAGGAAGATTAAATGTGCCGTAGTGACTCAAAAAAAAGCTAGGGGAACTTTAGAGAAATATGCAAAATAAAGATACGATAGAAGTTCCAGCAGGTACAGGTACCAAGACACCACACTATTCCAGGACTTCACTACATGGATGACAGTATTACACACCTATCCCTTCTTCAACATACATAAGCTAAGGAATTTCACAGGCTTTTTTTTCCATCTTGCTCTCTTACTTAGCATCAGATTTAATCTGTATCTTCACACAACATAGTTACCTAAAAATCACACTGAGAAGATTCACACTTCCACTTAAATAATTGGTACAAAAAAACATAACTTCCCAGAAAAAAAGATTTTAATCAGACCCCAGGCTAAAAACATCAATCAAAGAGCTAATAGCTTACAGTAAGAAAAAACTCAAGACTACACATAGCATCTTTCTCTTTTCCCATCACACATTCCAGTATCACTTCTGTATACAGTGCTCTCTCTGGAAGCAAGTCTTCTTCACCTTACACCAATTTCAAAGTCCCTGAGAACTATGTTCAAATGCAAGACCTGAATCTAAACATCTGAGGAAATCTGAGGAAAAGAAAACCTGATCCGGAGTATACCATGCTGCTTTGTTAGTTCTCCTCAACAGACCATGACAGCTGAATCAGAAACCCTGCTGAACCTCAGTAAAAGCCCCCACCTCCCTAAATGCAGCAGGGGTAGAGTTTTACAACACAGCTCAGCCCACCTGACAATTCATGACTAGCAAGTGTTGTCTAGGTGCTTCCGTTCTTCCCCAGAAACTCTTCTCTTCCTCTTATGTCCAGCACTGCACTCATCCAGTTCCTTCTTGATGTGGCCCACCCTGACAGCTTTGCAGAAAACTAGCCTTTCCAGCTGGATTTTTTGTTGTTGAATTGCCATATTGAGGGATCAGGCAATTGTCGCTGTCAGTGAAGGGAAGGCTGCAGGAGGGAGATTTCCCCCTTTAGCAGTAACAAGCTGCTTGGTCAGCTTAGCGAGCTCAAACAAACCAGTCCAAGTCCAAACCAGACAGAAGAAACCTCAAGTCTCTTCTACCTGATCTTGTCCCAGGTGTACCATCCTCACATCAGGAGCCAATAGCTGCGATGACACCAGCTTATCTACTTGATACTACCTAAAGGCCTGTGAACCTTCATTAAGCAGTAATTTGCCAAAGTACCTGATGTTCTTACAACCATCTCTGAACTGAAAAGAAAAGCAAGAGACAAAGTAAACCCAGGCATATATACATAAGGGCCTCCCTCCACTGCATATTACAATCCTTTTCTAACATTATAATCCAATTTTCAAACAAACATAGCAAAAAAGATGAAGTAGTGACATGTCATGAAACAGCTACTACAGTTCTTAGCTAAGGAAGCCCACAGAGCCTGACAACTCCTCAACAAGGAATAGAACAGGTATTAGCATGGTCTTGTCAATGACAATTGTTCACTGCAAAGAACTGAAATACACCCACAGAGGACAAGCAGGCATATTCTGGACAGCACTTCCGGGTGCGGCAGAATCCTCTTACAAAATAATAATTTCACCCTACATTCCCTCTGCTCCTTTCTGCCCTCAAAAGACAAGTATCAAAACTAGTTTTGCTTCAGATTTCCTTCACAGGCAATATTATCTTATTTGAAAAGAGACCACCACGGCAATGGCAAAATTCTGCAAATATGAAGGAAACATTAAATGACCAGCTGCAAGGGTGTACAATTTCATACTAACAAGGAAGCACCATGGTCTATTACAGAAATACAGATACAATAGAATAACAGAGCTGAGCTTCCTGAAGTGCTTGTTCATAGAATCACAGTATTTGCTTATGCTCTTTGAGCTCAACTGTAAAGAGAACTATATGAAAACAGTAATTTACTTTCAGTACATGTTAAGAATGCAGCTTCTCTTTTCCAGTGTTTACATCCTATACTACTGTTCAAAGTGCTCACAGACTCCTTCCTTAATGTCTTAAGCTGCTCTAACAACTGATGTCATGACATATGAAAAACCTACCAGGGACTATGAGAAAGGAGGAAGCCAAAGAAGCATCAAAGGACAATTAAATAGTTATTAACCTTACAGAAAAACTTCTTACAATCAAACATATTTGATGGAAAGCTGTCTTCAAGTATGGTTAAAAAATTTCACAGGGCAAGGAGAAAGGGAAGACAGGAAGGGAGTGACATCAAAAAAGCTCCTCTTAAGAAATCTGTATACTGTCTTAAAAACCAAGTGACAATTGACTTCCTTTGGCAACTGACTTTGATTTTAGAAGTAAAGCATTGAAAACTATATGCTTTTAGCTTGCAAGAGTCTCTGTCCAAAGGACAACAAGGAAGAACAATAAAACTAAAACACCCTAGAAAAAGATGAGGTTTTTTTCCTTATCTATGATAATATATGAGATAATATTATTTTTCATTCAGTCTATTAAAAACACCCACCAGAAACTCAGAGCCAGTAAACCACAGGTTTTCTAAAGCACCCGAGAGGGTGCTATCTTCTTTGCCCTACTGGTCTGTGAGCCTACAATAAAGGCAAAAAGGAGACAAGAATATTTTCCTGAGTCCATTATGATAAAAGCTCTATGCAGACGTGGTCTCTTGTCCAAGTAAGTAAACTCAGATCCTTCCTTCAAGAAAGGTTAAATGTTCCAGACACATCTTTTCTGCTACCCAGCATAACATGATACAAACAACTAAAACAGATTGTTGTCCCACCACTTCATCAGCAACAGTAGACAAATTTGTGTCACTAGCTTCAAGTTTCTGTAGATCCTTATAATGAAGACTTACTGATTCACATGGCACTACAACCAAAAAGAAAAAAAAAAATCTGTCATCCAGATTTTCTTCTTTAGCCAGTGCCATTTATAAGCACATGAGATGCTTTTTCAACTCCTAGGCCATGACATTCAGTCATCTGATCTTCTTTCTGAATTTCTTCAATTGCTCTTCTTTCTCTCACACAAGAAGTTTTATTTTCAGTTCCAGTGATGCACTTTTCTTGCCTTCTCCCTTCACCGCAGATGTTAGTAAAAGGTAGCACTTTAGCTCCTCTGGGGATATCATGCAATATCCAATTCTTAGATTTTTGCTTTTCTCTCGGAGAAGCATCTTTGAACATTCTCCCCACACTCAAAGAATATGCAGAAGAGTTCCCATCGCTCCTCATGTCCGCTCATTTTGATGCGTGTTTTTGAAAAAGGGCAGTTCAGGTGCCCTTTTGAAAAAGGGCAGTTCAGAAACGCTGCGACTCTTGTATATTCCACGTCCGCCAGCGTTACCGCGTTTCCGTGAACAGCCCACGTTTGCTTTTCTTCAATCGTTATCTGCAACGCACGCCTCGCTGACAGCAAAGGCTTTGTGTTCGCGCTTTGCGCCAACACCTCGCACAGCGCTGCCCACCGCAGACAGCGCACACAGAACGGGTCAGGTTGGGAGGGACCACAGGGGGACATCTGCTCCAACCTCCCTGCTCAAGCACGGTCATCCTAGAGCACGTGGCACAGGACGCAGTCCAGACGGTTCTTGAACATCTCCAGTGAGGGAGACTCCACAACCTCTCTGGGCAATCTGTCCCAATGCTCCGTCACCCGCACAGCATCCCGGTAACACGGGAGGAGGCGGAGGAGAACCCGCACGCACCGCCCGGACACGCACACGGCGTATTAAATGCCGCCTTTCGGCAAAGGCCGAGGCCTCACGTCAGCAGGGACCCCTCTGGGCCGCCGAGCGCCCGGCGCCGGTCCCAAGAACACTCGGGCCCCGAGCCCGCGGCGCCCCTCCCGCCGCCGGCAGCCGCGGCTTCCCGGGAGCCCCGGGGCGGGCC
>WEKY01021752.1:17900-61052 GCA_013390045.1 Picathartes gymnocephalus
GCCCCCGTCTCCCCGGCAACACAGCGCGCGCCCCGCCCCGCTGCCGCTGCCCCGCCGGGCCGGCCGGGCTGGCGGCGCAAGGGCGCTCCTGGAAGTGCTGCGGCGAGCCTGGGACAGCCGGCTCGCCCTGCTCCCGTGGTCAGGCCGTGGCAGCTCCCAGCGAGTGCCACATGGGCAGCCGGCCGGCCTGCAGCTGCTGCCTGGGGAGCCGAGCGAGCGGGAGGTGCCCCCCTAAACCGGTTCACTCCACCGCCACCGCCACCCTGCCTGGCTTGAACGTCAACATTAAAAACGCCCTTAACATGCGTGTCACGTATCCGTGGCCATCCGCCCGCTGGCGTCTGGCGCTGCCGGGCTGCTGCGAGCTGCTGTCACAGCCGCGCTGGCTCACGAAGGGCTCCGGAGGGTTTGCGCTCTGCTTTGGTGCTTGCTCCGAGTCAATTCTTGGATCAGGTTTACGGCTGCGGAGCTGGGCTTTGGCACTTGGCTGGAATGCCCAGAAGAATGGGTTGCCCTGAATGCTGTTCGATCAACCCCCTGACAGAACTGGTTCACGTAGGCAAATAAGTAAATAGTGAGCCTTGACTGCTTGTCATTGCTCTCGCCCGCTTCAGGAATTCACCTTACACGGCCAGGGCACTCAGTAATTTTATTAAAGTGACAGCAGTAGGTTACAGGCGATTTTAATAAGAATGTGCTTCATGTCATATATGCCTAGGTTTGGCATCACCATTCTGATTCTTGAAAGCAGAAAAATGTACGTACAGAGGGTGCACAAGTACATCCTTCTCATATCCTTATGCCTCCCCCGGGTGCACTGGCCTCCTACTCCTTGACCTTTGCTGCCTTTTCTGGTGAGGACTGTGTGATTGCATCCCAGGGCTTGTTGGCTACCTTGGTGGCATATTGGCTTTGTGACACTTAAGCCAGGCTGCCTGCAAGGATTACATGGATGGACAGAGCCAGATCTTGGGAATGCTTCAAACAGCAGGTTCCCAGGACCCACCTGCCAAAGTAAGTTTAGATACACACGAAGTAACAGCGATTAAGTCTTGCAAATACAAACTTCAATCTGCCTGCACACCCTCCTTCTCATACTCTTTCCCATGGCATCTACTTATGGCCACATTTCTTATTTTTTTCTTGGCACCTGTTTTTGGCTGTTGTTCGTGTTTGTCCTCACCTTACTGACAGGGAGGAACCTATCCCTGTCGGATGAGTACTGGGCTAAATAGTTCTCTACTCCAAGGCAAGAGAGCAACTCCCCTGCAATGACCAGCTGTGCAGACCCCAAGGCTGTGCAGTTCTCTGGGAAATAAGCACCTAGGCAACACTTCTGCTGTCAAAAATGGCTTAAATCCCTCAAGAAAAGCAGTCCTAGACAAGCGCCACCAGTATTTCAATAAAACAGGAAGGGCAAGGAGCCTGACACACTGCTTTGCTGCTAAGCAAGGTTACACAGCACAGTCACAGAGCTGCAGGTGTGGGAGCCCCAGTGACACTCTATGTCCCCGCTTAGGTGCTCACCCTTGAGAACCTCAGAGAGACAAGTGACTTTCCAAGGCACCCAGGCCTCTTCAGCGGCCACAGAGAACTTAGGGAAAAGTGGTTCAATCAATGTCCTATGCCCTGGAGTTTAGATGCTGGTTAGTTGCTAATTCAGGCAGACTAAATCCTACTTTTAAGCCAGTTTATTTTAAACTCCTGGAGAACATGGTAGGATTCAGTCAAGCCCATCCCATCTGGCACTGCAGCTACTAAAGAGGAAAGTGAGCCAAGATTCCCAAATCCAGCCTCAGGAAGTCCTTGCCCTAATAATGCTCACACAAATCCTGTCTACTTCCTGCAGCCGAGACGAAAGAGAAGTCTCTTCTACCTTGGAACCAGGACTTCCTGTTTACTGAAAAGAAGGGATCCCACTACTTTATCTTTCTTGCAGATATTACAGTTTCCAGAGGATGAATGCATGTGTGTGTCCCTTCTCACTGCTGACAGCCTCCTGAGGACAGAGGTTTCTATTGGCCTCTCCCACGAAACTCCTGTCTGCCAATGCCTCCAAGGCTCTTTGCTGTTCCCTTTGCTGCTGCCCAGTTTTCTTCAGCAGCAGATGTAGGACAGAACAAACGCAGTGCTTAACATCTGCAAATTATCTATGGTTTCTCAAGGAGACCAGTGAAGCTAAGCAGAGTGTACATTGCCTTGTGTGATTGTACAGCAAAACTGTAACAGCAACAATGAAAATGAAGTCAATGGACATCAACTCACCCTTGGAATATTAGATTTTGCTGTGCAAAGGCTATGAGAATTTCAGATTGATAACATAAATTTTACTGAAAATAAGAGTTTTCAGAAGAGAATTGGCCATCACATATAAACATTTGAGTGAATCTTCATAAGGTATTTACTAAAATCTTTAGAAGGGAAGTGTTCCATAGCCTAAGTTGAAGTGCACTGAATAGTTACCATGTGTGCAAAAAAAATTATAAACTGTTTGGACTAAAAATATTGTTGGGAAAGATAAGTAGGGGCAATTAAAGATTTTATCTGAACAGTAATGTTTTTCTCATTTGAATGCTTTAAGGTACAACCTTTCAGCCATGCAGCTTTCTTTTATGATTACAATAATTAAAGATCCTGCACAGATACAACACTATGCCTGGTCTTCAATTTGAAATTAGTTTTTCAGTAAAGTATTAAGCATTCTGAATTCACATCAATATAAATTTGCAGCACCTCCATGAAAGTGGGTACACGGACACCAGTTCATACCAGAATAACTTCAAATCAAGTCTGGTTCTTATCATCATTGGTTCACTGATGACTCCCTCTGTCCTACAAACAGTACCTCAATCTCACTTGAAGTTATTCAGCATAATTTTTCTTGGATTTCTACTATAATTCTTTCTCTTCTGCATAGATGGAGAAGATAATAAATGGAAAACAAGCAAGGAACAAGAATACAAGTGTTATTTCCCTACTGTTCTCCTGAACAATAGAACAAGCCCACAACACTGAGACCTGTGCAGATCATACCGGTACTCAAATTCTTCAGTGTGAGGTATTAATGTTCGTAGAGGCTGAGGTCAATGGTTCCAAAATTTTAGTGTTCAGTGAGCCACTGTCCATTCCTGGAACTTCTTAAGTACCCACTAGACATTTTTCATAAAGCCCCATCTACTCTCATCATAAAGGTTTCAGCTGAAAGCCTTGCAAAGGCAATGTAAGGCCTAGATTTTGTTAGCCACTTCTACAGTCTCATTTTCTCTCCTTTCCAATGAGTATGTACCTGTCCAGGAAAATTTACCTGTGTTTTAATGATATAATAAAATCAATATTTAAAACTGTGGATTAAATGATATAATATGTGGTCTGTCTTGAGTCTGTGATCTTAAATCTGAGTGGTTTGTGGAAAGGGCATCTTTTGTCAGCTGAGATGAGCAGCCTTTCATCAGGGAATGAATAACAGTCTGTTTTCCCAAGGAAGCACATTACTCTTTTATTCCTATACTACTTTTAAAAAATCAAAAGAATGAGTAAAATAGAAAAACAGTTTTGCACTTAGGGAATCAAGGAATGGTCTAAGTGATTTATTATAAAACATACTAGTCTAGATGTGGGTCTATTTATATCATGAGGAGAAACAGTCTGTGAGTATCTACTCACTTCCAGATCAGTGTTGGAGGAGTTAACTGTTGAATGAATTCAAGGACAAAGAAATACAGGCTAAACACTCTTCATGTTTGCATTCTTCATGTTTTACTACAGTGGTATAGAAAGACCAGAGACAAAAGAAAAACATCATCTAGTAGGTAGAAAGCAAAGGTGAAATTAAATGCTTCCAAAAGTGGCTTAAAACTGGAGTTGTGGAAAGTCTTCCCTAGTTGTTTATAATCCTTGTTTAGGTTTGCCTACTGCAAACAGGATTTGATTTCTAGTAATCCTTGATTTTTCATTGCAGTTATTCCTGGTCAGCACACTCGGACATCAGGATGTTTTTACTAATGGTTCTAGGGCCCATTTCCAGAACAGAACAGGAGGTAGCTGGAAAGCCTGGTGGAAACACGTTGGATGACCTCTATGTTTGTCCAATGTCTAAACTAGATGAAAGAATTGAAAATTACTTGCATTGACAGTTTTGAATCAGTGAGTCTACTTTGACCAGCCTTGGCTTTTCCATTTAGAAGGAATTAATCCAGTTTAAAGTTTACTCAAAAACAGCCGAGGAAAATCACTGGTTGCAATGTATGTTGAACTAGAATTAAATCGCCTTTAGTGCAGTGAGTTTGGATAATGTAAGAAAACTCGATTTATGCAGAAATTATTGAGGCTAGAATAATTCTCACTACAAAGAATGAGAGAAACCTAATGAGAAATACAAATGTTTTAAAAACATATATACAGGACTTTGAGTCTCAATTTGCACCTTCTCATGGCTTGTAAATGCGTGAATTACACCAGATCATGGTCTCTTACAGTTACACATTGTCATGTGTCTAAAGACTTACACTTGTTCTGCAGTAAGCAGTCAGGAAAAGGATGTATTCTTGAAGTGAGTCACTCCAAGAGGTGAAACCGAGATGAAATCTCATTAAAAGCATGTCAGGCTGCAGTTTCCACATGTCCTTATTAGGCCCACCATTGTCTTTAGCTGGATCTACAACACATACAAAAATACTGTCTTCCTAATCCACTGCAAAAAGCAAATCTGCAGTTCTCATGCTTTATATTATCTTTTCCCAATCAATGCTATGAAATTACCTAATTCATATAAAGTACTATTTTTTTAAATATTTCTTTTTAGTACTAGTTCATAGGAAAAGTCCTAGCAGAGTTTCATTTTCACCTGTTATGCACCATTTCTGAATTTTTGAGCTGTTCTTCTTGAAAAATTAAGATTGTACTTTGGAGTTTAGAATGGGTAGATATTTTATAAAGAGCAAACAATACAAAAATAGGTAATTCACAAAAGCATGCAGAGGCCCCTGAAAGTGACCTTGTTGCCAGATGTGCATTTCTGTCATAATTTTCTTATCCATTCATATCCTAATAGGGGTTATCCCCAAGAATTTATCGCGATAACAATCTGTTTTTTTAAAGGAGCATATCATCAGAATGGTAGCTCAGGGGACTGCCGGTCCAAATGCCATCAACTGTACGCTAGGGGTGATAGGAGTATATATTTGCTTGGATAAAGCTTAGACAAGCTTTCATGTTGAATCCTTTCATCCTGTTTCTCACACTCCTGGTGTATCTCTCCTTTTCCCAGTTGCAAGAAAGAAAACCCTATTTATTTTGCCTGGACACAGTTGGAACAATGTGATAGTACTCACTATTGTAGTGACAGCTAAACTTTCTTCGTTGCTGTTTAGTTTGACACCCAGGGACTGCTTCTGGCTTTGTTTCAATACAAATACATTCATGTCTTTTTCACTGTTTCAGTGTCCTGATGGATTCCAGTCTCACCTTCAAAATGGCCAGTCTGGGTCACAGCAGACCTGCCCAGCCCAGCATCAGTTGCCTGCAGAAGGCTACATGAACAGGATAAGTATATGGTGACACTTAGTACCTGTTCCAGTTTGCAGCAGTCTGCAGTTCAATAACATCCTGGGACAGATGTGATGTCTTCATGGTTTATGGACTTTGATTCATTTTTCTTCCATTGATTTGTCCAGTAGCTGTGAGAGCCCCCAAAAGCCTCTGGCACTCACCAAGTCCTGCAGTGTTCTAAAGTTGAATTACATGTCTGGTGAAAAAGCATCTCTTTTAATTTGTTTTGGACTTTTTACCTGCCCATTTCTCTTAGTTCCATCTAGTTCTTCTGCTTTGTGAAGGAGGGAATAATGACTCTTTGGTTCCTCTCTCTACGTTGCTCACATTTTTAAGACTCTTTGTCAAATCTCCCATCTGTTTCTTTTGTTCCACTCTGAAGAGTCCCCAGCTATTTAATCATTCACTGTGTATCGTTTGTTCAGCTTTCTTGCCCTTTATAAAACTGTCTGTCATAACTCAGGGATCTCTTCTGCCTGAGTAATAGGACTTCTCTCTTCAGCACTTCTCTCTCTGCACACAATGCTAGGATTCCTTTGACAACATTGATTTTTTTCTGCCCTTTTAACCCAATAACTCATAGCATGAAATCCTTTTTTTCTGGCTAACTTTCATTTTTGCTACCTAGAGGAATTTGCCATCTCTCACCTCAGACTGTGCTTCTTTTTTTCAGATAACTTCTATGTCAAACAACACAATTCCAGGGGCAGATTTCTGGGACTTCACTAGGGACTTCAATCTCCTCCCTCTGCCCAAAAAACTACATCGAGCTGTGAGATACTTTTTTTCTATAAAGGTAATATCAGTTTTTCTTCATAATATCACATATATTTATACATTTGCTAATTACATTATATATTATGTGTTCTACCAATTTGTTCAATATTTCCGCAACCCTTTTTTAAGGCTTGACCTCTTTAAATTTCATGAGTTTCAGTATAGTCAGTGTGACATTGGAAAGACTCAGCAGTAAAACTGTCTTTCACAAAAATGGTCACTCTATATTGATTAGTTTTTGTTGATGGTTTTTTTAAAGAAAAATAGATAATGCAGGTCAACCACACAAACCTATTAATCACAAGGCTATGAATAAATTATGAGGCAAACATTACAATTTTCTGGCAAACTGTGACTTTTACCAATATATTAATGCTACATAAACACAAACAAAGATAGCTGTTTAAAATATTTCTGCCTCTGCATAAGACTGATACTGCATTTCTCCGTGTGATTTCTGATTATCAATCTAACAGTTCTGTTTCCAGTCCAGCAACTAATTTCTTAGTGACTTTCCTTTGCTGGAGAAGAAAAGGCAATGCAGCAAAGACAAATGTTCAATATTTGCAAACACTTTTTACCTGAGCATTGGGTATCTCTATCTTCAGAAGAAGTAACCCACCTCCACGCACGGAATGCTGAGCAGCATTCTGGGTGCTCTTTAGCTGCTGGTAAAGCAGACACAGAGCAATCACAAGGGTGCTTTCAAATACTCCTCTGGTGCTGGGAGGGCTCATGGCTGCCTGTTCCCCCAAGCAGGAGGTACATACATGGTGTCATGGGGAGGTTCAGTTCCAGTTCCCCACCAGTCACAGTGTTTGTGGGTGCTCGTGTCAGCATTGCAAACAGGACATTTCCCTAGAGCTGCTTTAACGGGGACAAACTGCTCCCCTCCAGCACAGCAGTTCCAGATATTTAGAGATGTTTGGTTTCCTGTTGGTACGTATGCCAGCTTCAGCTTATCCATGAATGTCAAACACGTGCTGCAATCAAGCAGCCCAAGTGGGTAAAGCCTCTTTGGTGTAGAGGACAATGGCTGAAATCTAAGAATGGGGAAGCCTGGCAGATTGTTTGTATCATGCTTGCCCAATCCAATGACAGTAAGTGCCATGTGCTTATGATGGTGGAAGCAACCACAGGAGGGCTGCAAACACACCTTGTACCCCATGCCACCACCCGGAACACTAGCCTGGGCCTTGAAAAGCAAGCCTTATGGTGAGATAGTACTCCAGAAAGAGCTGAATCAGACAATGGAAGTCATTTCCAAGACAACCTTATAGACACTTGAGCCAAAGAGCATGACATTAAGTGGTTGTATCACATTACTTATCGTGCACCAGCCTCTGGAAAGATCCAGTGATGTATTGGACTGTTAAAGACTACACTGACAGCAATGGGTGGTGGGACGTTCAAACATTGGGATAGACATTCAGCAAAAGCCACCTTGCTAGTCAACACCAGAGGGCCAATTGGGCTGGCCCTGCCCAATCAAAACTTTCACATACTCTAGAAGTGGATAAAATTCCTGTAATACACATTAAAAACATCCTGGGGAAAACCTGGTTTATTCCTGCCTCAGGCATAGGCAAACCCAGGGGATTGCTTTTGCTAAAAGACCTGGATGTGCTTGGTGGGTGATGTGGCAGGATGCAGAAGCCTAGTGTGCCTCAAAGGGATTTGACTTTGGGTGAAAATAAACAATTAATTACATTGTGTTATAACCCAGTGGTAATATTATCACATCTATGGTGGCTACACCATAGATGGTGTATCACCTCACTGAGCATCTCATGGCATCAATCTTAGCCACAAGCATTCTAAGGATCTGAGCCTGATTTTCCTGATTGTCACATTCATACCAACGAAGAAAGAACTTTGATAAACTGAATAAGTGCAGCCATGCTGGCATGAGAACTGACTGAAATGTGCAACATGCAACAGTCCAACACCTCATACTATCTTTCCTGCTTGAAGGACTGTTATCAAGGATGAAGGCCAAATCATGGAGTAAATGAATTCAACAAACTTTTTTTTTGGTGTGTGTGTGTGGACATTTTATGAACATTTGACAGAGGCATTCCATAGACTAAGAGAATGATGTTTGTATGTATATCTATCAAAACAGATAAATAGGGAATGTGATGGGATATTGGGGAGTGTGAAACTTGGCATGATATAATAGTATGGAATAAGAGGTCAATATTGTCCTGGTTTCAGTTAAGGTAGAGTTAATTTCTTCTCAGTAGCTATTACAGTGCTGTGCTTTGGATTTGTAATGAGAATGGTGTTGATAACACACTGATGTTTTGGTTTTTTTCTAAGTTGTTTGTCCCTAGTCAAGGAATTTTTTTTCCTTTGTCTCTTGCTGTGCCATTGAGGAGGTATGCAAAAGAAATTGGGAGGGAGCACAGCTGGGACAGGTGATCCGAACTGACCAGAGGGATATTCCACACCACAGAAAGTCATGTGCAGTATATAAACTGGGGAAATTACCTGGAAGGACAGCCAATCTGGATTTTGGGAAGGGGGGCCTGGCATTGGTCAGCAGATGGTGAGCAATTACATTGTACATAACTTTGGGGTTTTTTCCATTATTAGTAGTATTATTACTGTATTTTAATTTATTTTCAATTATTAAAATGTTCTTTTCTCAAGAGAAAACTTTTACTTGGATTCTCCTCCCCATTTCATTGGGTGTTGAGAGAGAGGCTGTGTGGTGTTTCATCTCCAGCTGGACTTAAAAGCACGACACAGCTTCAGCTCTGGCACTGTGGGGGAATATGACAAGAAGAATGATGATCCTGGGCAAGTGAAAGGGTGCAAGAGAGCCAGCATGGATGGCATGCAGGGTTTGCATCGCCTGCTTTGGAATAAACCCCAGCACGTGAAGCAGTCTCTGTAACAGCACTCAGTCATTATGCTTTTCTGCTTTTCTGTCTCAAGATTAGCATTTTTGGGCAGGCACTAGCTCTGAAGACAAAACAGGGTACAGAACATGCTCTATTTCGGATACTGTCTCTTTGTCACAAGGAGCAGGAGTCTGTTCCGCAGCAAGAACCTTCCTTACAGTGTTCTGTCAGTTCACCTCCATGCTCCTCTTACTATGTTTTCAGTTCTTCCTCCAAGTGTGTTAAGCATTGCTTCAAGCCATGGATTTACTGCTATAATGCAGCAATCAGAAAGAGAAAATATCATTGATTCAAGTCAAGGGAGTGAGCTAGTTTTGCGGTTTTATGTAACTCATTGGAGCTCTGTAGTTATTTAGTTGCATTGAATAATTCAGTGGGTAGGCTGTCTGAAGTGCAGCAGCCTCTTTGTTTCCTGTGAAGGGAAGGGTGATGCATGCTTGTAGGGCTTCAGACAACTATCCAGCTACCAGCACAGACTTTTTCAGAAACACATGCATGTATACATTCAGAGACTACCTCCCAGCACCCATCCAGGCCCTCTGCCAAGTCTTCTCGTTTTCACAGTACAAGGCAAAATCCTGTTCACAGTTTTGTCAGCATTACTCTACTGCTGTCAGCAGAGTCATTCCAGAGTCACACTGGTGCAAGTGGGTTTGATAAAATCTTTAGTGTTTCCCCAACCCAGCATACATCCTAAACCTTCTGCCCCACCTGACCAGTGTTTCTCCCATGCCTGCTGACCTAGCATACAAGATGATGCACAGATGCCAAACCACAAATATCAGTCCCCAGGCAAACTCCAAAACATGTGTCACTCAGGTGCTAATCATCCCTCAGTCCTCATGCCAGACCTCACCAGAGACTTCCCTGCTAACTTGCACCCCAGGGAAATGTGGCAGCCACCTCCACTCAGGTTAATTTTCCTGCACACCCTCACACACCACAACCACCACTCCATGGCAAGAAGAATGACCCTCCTTGAGAAGCTTTCTTCCTCTCAACCATCTTCCCCATTTCCTTGCAGCTTCCCTTTCCCTTAGAAATTAGACATCATCATAAGGAATAAAAAACTGTGTTAAAACCTGTAGAGCATACCTGGTTTCCTCAGAGGGTTGCTACTAAAAAGCAAAGGGGCAGCGACACAGGGCATCCGCCTCCAGGGTACCCTTCTGTTAGCATTTGACATGGACCCAGTCAGAGGGAGGCTTCTGCATCTGCACAAACTGCTGCAGTGGAACCTTGGGTTTTCTGTCAGATTGCTGGATGAAATCACAGCTTCCTTGCTGGTATGATCTGGCTCCCTTTCAGCTTCACACAAGCAGCCTGTCCTGCAGAGGCTTGGAATTCAAAAGTCGCTTTGGTTTGTTTTTCTTTGAGTTGGTTAATGTTGCTGTGTCTGCAGTGCTGCTGCAGAAAAAAAAAACATATAGGAAAGGAAGGAAAGAAAGAAGATTCCTGCAGGCTTTTACTGTCAGTGGTGCAGGAGGATGAGTAAACAGTGCAGACAGCTTAAAAGATTGTGCTAAGTGGTGCAAGAGTCTAAAAGCTTTCCAACGTGCCATTCTGTTGTGTTTGCTTGAGTATTGTATATAGGCATATAAAGAGGGAACAGTTTGGCCTTAAGGCCATATTCATGAACAGAAATGGCTGAGTGAAAAACTCAAAACTCTGTCCTGTTCTGCCAAAAAGACTCTCAATCAGCAATCTGAGCTGATCTGCAAAAATTGTTTCTGGTCTTCAACTGAAGTAATTTCTCCAAACACAACATTAACAAAAATTAAAAAAAGGAAAAAGGTGATCAAACCACGCAATTCAGTCTACGTATACCTTTCAGAGCCTGGAGTTTCAGATGTCTCTTTTTTAATTTCCAACTGCAAGAACAGCAAGGCCAGGATCCCCTTATTCTAGTCACATTAAAGAAATTATATTTGTTCTAAAATACCAAATTACTTGATCTAAATGTGAGTGATCCCAACAGCATAGGCACCAACTCTCCTATAGCTAATAGTGGTGAGCAGGCTTCACTGAAATGTGAAGTGATCCAGAGCCACAAACCCTTTAAGACAGTGATCTCCCTTAGCACTGTGAGTGTGCTAAGGTTTGAAAAAAACCAAAAGTCACTAAATCTTAATGCGCCTCCCTGACACTGTCAGGGTAATATTCATGGGTTTTATGAAGAGCTGATGGTTGAGACTGCTTCTTTGAGCTTTTCTGACACATATCACCATGCTGATCTACCTATTAGTCTTAATACACTGAATTACCTTTATGGCTTCTCTTGTCAGTATAATATGGACTTGGGATCAGCCTCAAGTATTTGCTAGGCACATTAGTTTTTTGCTTTCTGCATAGTCACAGCTAATCTCAGGGCACAGTTTCACTAAGCCCAGGTGCTGAAACAGGAGTGCTCATGCTTGTCTGGTCTTGCAGTCAGCTGGATCAGCCCAATGACCCAGATGAAAAACAATCTGCTATTTTTCTAGGGCAAGTTTTCAACTGGATCAGTTTGCTGATCTCTTTGATGGCATAGTCACGAGTACTTTGCCAACACAAGGGAGGAGGGGGACATGCACCTGCAAGATGCAGGACGGTGCCATCCATTTTTATTTCAGTCTGCATGAACATCTCTTAAGCCTCACCATGAAGGCAAAGTTCACCACACACTTGAACAGTACAGATCCTGGCTAAGTGCAATTCTATCATGCTTGAGTCTGTATTTATAGTCATCAGACCTACACTACCTTAACTTCAGAGGATTTACTCCAAAATTATAGTTGTCTGAGGGTTAACTCAGGCAACCTCTGTACAAGGAACAGCTGGTATGAAGGAAGAAGACAAGATCATCGCCAGTGCAATGTTGTTGGAAACATGCAGTCACTATTTAATTTAACTTCTCAGCTTTGCTAAGCTTTTGGAAATTTTCCAGACGTAAAGGTCCTTTCTTGTCTTATACCAAGAGGAAGATTCTTCTGAATTTCAAGGAGACAAAATACAGCACAGGACTCTATGAAATACTATAGCAAAATTTTCTGTCTGACACAGAGACCTAAAACAATTCTTGCATTGGTGCTGTAACACGTTCAGATGACCAGGAAATTTGTTTGCACATCTATCTGGACATTTCTAAATATTTTGATGGCATTAAGAGTTTTGCTTGGAAGTCAGACATCTGCAGTAGGTAAATGAATCTTGATCTTTGTCTTACCTAAATTTTCCCTACAATAAATTAAATATGCAGCTGAAACAAAAATTCTTATATGGTAAGTGGGGATAGTAAACTCCAGAAGGCAACTCAGTCCATCCAGCAGGTATGCATATGCTGGGGGAACTGAACCCGGAAAATGCTCCTCTCCCCTCCTCACCACTGAAGGTAAAAGAAGCCAAGGCCTTAAACTGAAGAAGGAAAAGGACTCCTCTGGACTCACTAAAGGATGGATCTGAACCAAAAAAACTCAGATTCATGAGGGTGAAGTAGGCTGTGAGAGTAATCTAGAGCTGTGTGTGTCAGGTGCTATCTAAGCAAGGCTCAGGTCTGTCAGAAACTTGTGCAAGCCTGTTTCATTAACCTGTGGTACTTAGGCTGCTGGGAAGCTCCAGAGCCAATGCAGTTGTATGGGAGTCAGGAGAGGGGTCTCTTTTCTCAGGTGGGTGACTGTTGTGGGCAGAGGAAGCACACCCTGAGCAGGAGTGCAGAGACCCAAAGCCAGGGTAGAGTTTAGATCCTGCTTACCCTGAGCATGTGCCCACCATACTGGAAGACAAGCACAAGCACTTGATGAAGGTCCAGAAATCTGCTGCACTTGCAAGTCTGGAAATGCTCTTCTGGTTGAGAGTGAGAGCATCAGGCTTACAAGTCTTTATGTATGTTGTACAAAGTCAGTTTGCCACTTGCTGGCTCCAGTCCAGGTAGGACATAAATTTTGCCATGAGTACAATTTTAAACAGACATTTCTGCTCAGACACGAAGGCAAGTGTATGCAATTTAGGAGAAGAAAAGCCTCAATGCTGCATGCACTCAGTGCTGAAACAGTACCTTTTCCAGGCCCTGAAAATGGTACTGTTTGTCGCAGCTGATGGCAGCGGAGCTTGAGCGATGGAAATGGCTTCCTCCAGGCAGAGCAGGTTTGTTGCTGTGCTATTTCCAAGCCCTCTGCTTACTTCTGTTACTGGAAAGGACTTATGTTTGTTTCTAAATCTGTGTCTATCGATTAGCACTTAGTAAGTGGCTGCACAGCTTAATATAATGATCATAGCTCTTGCTGCTTTTGTTATTCCTGATGCACAGAAGACTGTTCTTTCTTTTTTTAGTTGCACGATGTCAGCTCAGCTTAGCACTGTGTATACTTCACAGTCCAGGGTATTTGGGATTTTCTTTTGAAGCATTTTGTACTGGCAATGAAGAGAAAACAAAGTACCAAATACTCATTTTGAATAAAGCTGTGACTATATACCAAAACATTACTGAGGTGTAAAATAACACATAACTTGTCAGTTTTTACTGCACTAGGTATTGGGTTGGCTCTATCTATTACAAAAAATGCTTGGTTTTCCTGCAAGTATATTAATTACACTTACAAACTATACTGTTTCAACATCTATGCTTTGGCTGAAAAAATAAAATTAATCAGAGGAGTCTGTTAAGATTTGCCTTTAAAACATACTCATTGCAAATACCACATTATAAAATTACCATTACCTGACCAGTTACTAGATCTTCTCTGTATTGGTTTCCTGACTGGAGCATTATACTATTTGTGATTATATCTCTAAATAACTTTTACTTAGCTCATGCATTCCAGCTCCTTTGCTGAGGAAAACCTGGTATCAGATGTCAATTATTGGTTACAGTAATTTATTCAAGCATTTTCTTCAGCGATTTCTACTAACTTTCATCCTGATAAGAGAGTTAATCGAAAGCAAAAGGAATATTACGTGTGGTTACACAAGTGGTCAAAAACAATTCTCACCAATATTTGCTGTAGATGTTCAGTCAGATGCTCAGCAAGACAGCAACAATAGCTCCAGTGTAGTTCAGTGGAGAGAGATTATATGAACCATTATTGTATGCAGTGTGTCCCCTCATGTGATATTCATGCCCCAGCCCTACTCACAATAGCTCTCTAACGTCTGCTTTACCGCAGATCGGGTTAGGTTATGGTTCTTCAGGATTTGTTGGGGAAGAGGATCAGACTAAATTCCTGTTGAGGTTTCTTGGGGAGCTCATCTATAGGCATTTCCAGAAGTGCTGCTGTACCATTCACCTCTGCTTCTAAACACTGCAGCAATGCCCACTGCAGGTCTCCCAGCCACAAGCCACTGTCTGGGTGAGATTGCCTAGGATAAAATAGAAGTTTCCAGATGGCCACCACTGTGATCCTTTTCAAACTGGCCAAGATGAGGTGCAGTGGTGCCAAACTTGTGATGAAGACACAGAAGACTCATTTCCCCATCCAGCAGTTCTTACAGTTGCTAGTTGTCGTTTTGAGACCCAAGAACATCAGTTTTTAGTCAGAGTCTGCATCTAAAAGAGGTCACAAAGAATTGTTTCAGGTACAGCATGGAGCTGTCCCGGCAGGCTGCTGCTAGAAGGTGTCTGATGACATCATCATGAATTTTGGGGACCATCTTTGAGACTTTAGCTCTTCCTATACAGTCCTGTCATGTCCTGAAATAAACTCAGACATCTGTCAGCTATTCATGACCAGTAGGAAATGAAAGCTGATCATCACCTTCATCTCTCTTCTAAGAAAAGAATTTTGAACTGGTGTTGGCACTAGGGGACTGAGCAGAGTAGCCCAGCAGAATATATACTCCATCTTCTCCCACTGTACAACAGGGTCCCTGTTTGAAAACTTAGAAAAAGTTACTGCTTCAGATGTCTGGGACTGGCGTCCAAGTCACCATGTCTATAGACAGAACTGATATGGACACCTTGGAGACAGAAGAAAGACCCTTGCATCCGGAATAATGTCTCTACAGTGCATAAGTGAGATCGGTTTTGCTTACACTGCTGCTGCCTTACCAGATCAGTTCTTGAATATGTATTTTTCACAAGGTGATGCTGGAGACCAGAGGCTCTCTCCTGTGCCATGCACTCTATGTACTAGCTGCTTTAACATATCCTGCTTGTACTGAACATGCTCAGGAAATCCTGCTCTAATAGTTTGGATGTCACCAGCAGTGTCCCCTCAGTAGCACTAATGCTATGTCAGCCAGGGATAGCAATGCTAGGCCCTTTAAGAAAGCTAGATGTCTGTTCCTGTTAACACAAAATCTCTAAGAGATGAATGAGAAAGATTACAAAAATTAGAAGGTAATACTAATGTAGACAGCTGATGTTCTTTTAGCAGCATCATACAGCAATTTTTAGTCACCCTTCAAAGGATTCTAATCTTTATCTTGGCAGGATGGTAAACAAAACCACAATCACAGGATATACAAATGACTCATCCAAGGGGGTTCTGCTTCTTCAGCTCCAGTGTAATGTTTCACCTAAAAAACAAAAGTGCAGAATGTAATTTAAGAGTCAAGAAAGGCTGGGAATGGTATCTTTGGCTCTGTGCTCCACGGCTCTCACAACAGCCTCCCTCCTGACCCCGTGTACAGTGTAACAGCTCTTGCATTCTGCTTGCACAGCTGTAAGAGAAACACAGTGCAACTCAGTCACAGATGGAGGCTGTCATTGCAATAAAATGGCCAGAATAAAATCATGTGCCTACATTCAGGGAGATAGCCATTTTGAAATGAGGTGCTAAGAAATTTCCCTAACTTAATTTCACTGTGCCCTAAAATAAAAACAAACAGCAACACACATCCTTAATCTTAATATTTAAATACTTTCCAACAAAAGAGAGGCATTTTTTGTCTCATTTCAGTCTGATTTTGTTGTTGCTTTTTATTACTAAAACAGAAGAAAGGATAGTCTTGTGATTATAATCACAGGCTACAAGTCAGGAGATCAACATTAAGCTTTTCAAATTTTTCTCAGTAGTTTTGGTCTCTGTTTGCCCTAGGAAGGAGTGAGTGACGTGCTTCCTTAGCTTACAGGATTGTAAGAACTTTTAAGAATAAAACCCAAAAATGCTGGATTTAAAGTCTGGTGATTAGATCAAATTTTGTTTAACTAGGTCTAGTTACATTTCCAGCAGAAAGTCTGACTAAATGAATGCTCTGTGTGTGTCTAAATCAATGTGGCTGCTTGTCTTAAAAGCAAGCTTGGAGTAAGCATTCAGTGCTGTAGTGATTGACCGACGGCTCACCTACAAGATGCTGTTTACAGGTCATGGCCACATAAACACAAAAACCCAGTTGCCAAATGCATTACAAGCTGAGCTTTTCCGTAGCAATGTGACTTGGAAACATCATGCAGTGATACTCTATCTTGTCAATCTATCTGTTACATTTACAGTGCAGTACCATCTGAAGTTTGGCCTTGGTTCTGGGTCCCATTGGGCCTGATGGGGTATAAATAAATGACCTACTTTCTTAAAGCAGGTTTTGGAACCACAGAAGATCTTGCTGCACTCCTTGCAGAATTATGTGCTTCATCTGACAGTGTGGGAATCGTAGAATCACAGAACAGCTTGGGTTGGAATGGACCTTAAAGAACATTTGTTCCACCCCCACTTCCAGGGGCTTTCACTTTACGAGGAGTTTACTGGAAGAGAAACAAATATAGCAAGATAAAGCAGAAAAGGCTGCTGCTTATAACAGCGTTACCAGTCAGAAAGCAGACAGCCCTAAGAATGAATTCTGGCTGCCTCAAGCTGTTGGAAACTTCTGAGAGGGCAGGCTGCAGCAGGAAATAAAAAAGCACATTGAATAAATCACTTGATGCTCTGATTAAGAGGCATGGGACTGTGTATCATGTGATAGTTAAAGCCGTAAGCTCCAGCCTTGAAGATATTATTTGGTACACAAGCAGTCTGAATGGGCAGATGGTATTCATGAGTAGGATTACTATTTCTAGCAAAACAGGTCAAACCAAGTTACTTAGAAATGGAATCAAAATGTAGATTGTTATCTCTGAAGGTGTGTGACTCTTAAAAGAGAACTAATGAATTGGGCTCATTATAATAGCACCATTTTCAACAACAAAAACATTCTGTGTAGTAGAGAAAATTTTGCCTTTTTATTGTTTCTGTCAGCTAAATCCACACTCATTTTCCAGCATGAAATTTGCCTCCAAATAGGAATGGATCAATTGACTAGTACTGACCTAAAGTATTCATTTTCCTACACTATGGAGTAAGGCCACAGGCTGAGTGACATCATGTCATGAGAGAGAGCAAATGCTGTACACAAAGTGTGGTTCACTGACAATAATGCCTATCCTTATCAATAGTAGGCAGACTCACTTGCCCATGGCTTTTCTGTTAGCAGGCACTTCCATGAGTTGCTGGCTGCACTGAGCCAGGGCTTAAAGCAGGTTGCATACTCAACTCAGGGATGAAACTCTCTGCCCCACAAAGGCACAGAATCACTAAGATCAACCATGTGGCAGAGGTGCCCACATTACTTCCTATGGCAACCTCTGATTGCTGGCTAGAGCGAAGCAGAGGGTAGGAGGAGCTGCTTTTTCAAACAGAGGTTCCAGAAGCCTTTCAAAACTCCTGTCTCCTCACAGCGAGGGAAGAGAAATGACAGTGATTCCGGGGTAACAGTAAGAGCCAGGCAGCTGCTTGCAGGGATAGGATGGCAAGCTGGAGCACAATCCTTGCAAAGGACCACAAGGCACTTTGTAAAGGGCCTAAGGGAAGGAGACATTCCTCTGCCTTTTCTACACAAGCATCAGCTCTCTGGGACCATTTCTCACAGACCCATTCCCAGCATTCTTCTTTGCCATAAGACCTCCCCAAATACATTAACAGAGTATTAGCAGGAAGACTTTATCTAGGTTGACTTAATGGACATGGCACACGTGTGAATTTCAAGTGCCCTGCTTTGTCTTCCTGAACTTCAGTGGTGAGACCCTATTCTGCTCCCTACAATGTGGCCAGATGCCTCTTCAGCCCTGGGGCAGCCTCCAAATCTTCTCACCACTGGCTGACATCAGGCTCCCAAGCAAGCCTGGGAAGTCTCACTCGAGCCCACGCCTTGCCCAGGAGCCTGCAGACAGCGATGAGCTGCAGTCCATGCCAGCACGTGGTGCTGGGTGGTGCTGTGGCGGCCCTGCAGCTCACAGGTGCAGGGAAGGAGCTGCCAGCCCGTGTCTCCTAGTGCTGCTCTGGCAAACTGGGCCAGCTGCGGCTGTTGGAGGAGCCAGGCAGCTCCCTCACCTCAGGCAGGGGAGGAGGCAGCAGGCAACAACCTCACAAGTCAGAGCAGAAAGAGGCCACCAGCCTGGGAGAGCTCTGCTCGCTTGTGAGAAATACGGTGTCTCTTCCCTGCTCCACCTATGCCATTTCAGCATCACCAGTCCTAAGGCTGTGAGGAAATTATACCTGAGGCTTCCACCAAGCCTGTAAAGGCATGGACAAGAAAATAAACAGTACCTTGACTCCACTGGCTGTTGGAGCTGTAGTGTGAAAAACCCATGGCTGCAGAAGAGTGAGAGGGTAAAAGAGAGAGGTGAAGACTTAAGGGAGTTTGTCACAGAATTAATTACTCCTTGAAGAAGATGCTCACCATCAGGCAGCTCCCATATGATATGTGATTTCAGCTGGGCCTTCAGAGACAGTAGGGGACCGAATCACCCTGTTATATCCACAGGAGAAAGGGCAGTGCTCTCCTCATACTGTGGATGGGCCGGCTAAGCAACACCTAAAGGGCTCAGATTGGGACGTTTGTGTGGTGGGCACTGTACAAAATCACAGTAAGGCAGTCTTTGCTGCAAGGGGCTAGCACTGCAGGTTGGTCCACTAGTAAAAAGTAGAAGGAGAGAAGAGAAAACAAACCACCACAATTTTTTCTGGGGGAGGAAAGGAAACCAAACTGAAGGAGGTAAACAATGAACAAAAGACAAGAGAAAGAACAGGCAGCGAAACTGTCTGGAAGTGAAGAAACTGGGAAAAAGGGATGAAAAAGAGTTTGGCTTGATAGCCAATCTGCAGAGGAGGTAATCAGGGTCAGAGTACAGACCGGGAGCAATGCCAGCCAGCTTTGCCTCTGCGCATCAGCCAGCTCTGCCTGTGGGGCCAGGGAGAGAGGTGCTGGTACGTAGAGTGCAGATGTTGAGCTGTGTGGTCCTGAAGAGAAAGATTGTGTTAGATCAATATCATACCAATGTCTGCGCCAGAAGGTGCAAAAGGAAGCAACTATTTTGGCTGACTTTATACATAAAAGATACAATCTTGGTCCCAAAGTAGGGGTATAACACATTTTGCAGTCACACTTTTATTCCAAGCCTCAGAGTCTACTGCAACTAACCAAGCAAACTTGTGTTTCTTCTACCCATGCCCACATATGAATTTGATATGCATGATCGGAACACTTGTGAGAAATGCCAAAATAAGGATTTTGGAAAGTAAGACTGTATATTTAACCACAAGACAAACCAAGCATAAGCAGGACCTTTAACGTGCCTTGTTCAGGTAGAGGGGCCACAGAGATGGGGGCAGAGGGTCTGCAGCAGTTTTCCTCTCACAGGCACCTGCTCCTTCCTCTCTGGTTCAGTCCTTCAGCAATGCTGGCAATTCCTGGCAGCTGTGGTGGTGTCTGTGCATTGGCCAATGGCTGCCCTTTTAAAAGTTTCACCTAAAGGACATTTATTGATTCTATGTTTCTTTAGTTTTCCTATTTTTCTTTCTCTCTCTCTTTTTTTTTTTTTTTTAATTTTTTTTTTTTATGATTTTAATAGATTGGAAAGCAAGGTATGGAAAGCCAGAATTAGCAAAGGGAAATCAGTGACATTCCTTTCTGGATCACAGAAAGCAGAAAGGTTGCCAGTTTGTTGGCAAATATGCAAAGAACTGAATCTAAGCACATTCATTTGATGTTGCAAACAGGATTTAAATGCTGCATTAGGCTTGTGACTTCTTTTTTGACTTCTACTATCCATAATTCATTATTTGTTGCATGTGACTCCTTGGTTAAATCATATACATTATTTCTGCTATGAAAGTGACTCTACTAGTAAAATAGACCAGTAAAACTGGTCTATTAAAAAAAGTCTCCCTGAAATGTCAGCAAAAAGAAACACCTTCTGCAAATGTTGGTAGAAAATAAAAGAAAAAAAAAAGTAGGGTAAGTTGAGCAAGGATGGTTCTTGTATAGGTAAAATATCTGGAAATATTTTATTTCCTTTTTCACTCACATCCTGTCAAGCTATGCCAATTCACCCAGAGAAAGACTAGGCACAAGGAATGCAAAGGTTATGTCTGATACAGATAAACTTCTATCTCTTTATGGTCTCAGTTTCTGAGCTGTAATTTGAACCGGAGATCAAGTCAGTGTAACAAAGACACAAAACATTAGTCAGACTTCAGTAGGCACAGGTCCTGCGATTCAGTTTCCAAACTTTCCAGTTTGTGGCTAGCATCAGATGTCATAAGCTGTGCCTCTATTCTTTTAAAAGGGTTCAATGTTCTGAAGGGAACATAAGAATACCAGTGACGAATTACAGTATGCAGGCAGTTAGGTTTTCTTGCTCTTTTCTGCCTCCTTCCCCCATTTATCAGGTTTTATTGTAAATTGTAGCTTGTCTCTTCACAAGCACCTTTATTTAACAGCCTGCAGCATAGAAGCAGCATTTGACAATTTGGCTTCAGCCTCTCAGAAAGAGAGAGAGAGAGAGAGAGAGGGAGGGAGAGGGGGAGAGAGGGAGAGAGAGGGAGGGATAGAGAAAGGTTTGGGCTTTGCAGACCAAATATTCACCACACGTAGACTGAATGTCATCACCACACCTTAACGCTGGAGTGATCCAGGGAAGCCTCAGTGTAAGTATGCAGTAACCAGGCACGGTTCAGCAAGATGGCCAACATGCAAATGAAAGATAAATAAATGACAAACTGCTACAGCTTCAGCTTGCAGAGTGTCAGGTAGCTCTTGGAAAGTGTTTAGAACTTTCCACTTCAGGTAATTTCCATGGAGGCTGAGAGATTTCAACATGGACAGAGTAGGTCTGTCACTTTGTAATATTGGGCCTTAGAGATCAAGGGGAGTGAGGAGCTGCACAGCCCCTGGGCTGTGGGAGCTTTGCCCATGTGACAGCTACATACTCAGTAGACATGGCTGTGGCAGTGACTCCTGCAACTCATTGTTTTTTTGTGGCATATAAATGGAGGTCCCAGGCACTCTAGAATCATTCCTGAAAAAAATCCAAGGTCACCTCTGTCATGCTTAAGGATTGAATTCCCATTTTCAAGTTTAGCTGTCCTGAGGAAAACCCTCCTCTCTTCCATATCTACAGTGTAGGCAGTGTGTGAGCCTAGAGACCATTTATGGTATAAATAACAGTATCATGGCAATAGAGACAAATTTGTTGACATCTACTGTGACACACAAAAGGAGAAGTTTCTACTTGTTACCCCTGTTTTTAATATCTGTATTACTTTGTGCTAGATGGACAGGTTTCATTGAGAAGAGGTGGTATTAAAGCTGGTATATTTATCTGAGTGAATATTTACATGTGTGTGCATGTATAGCAGCTGTGTACATGACAGGCTAAGCAAATTCAGTTTAAATGCCCAAACAGAGCACAAGAGGCAGCAAAAATAATTCTCCAGGCCTCAGCAGAACCCACGTCACGCCGTTCAGTCACCCTCAGGTTAGGGCTCACCCGTGTCCTGCCCTGCCTGCAGATCCCCAGGGATGTGCAAAGCCACCAGTGTCGCGGTTGCCATTTACTTGTGTAGAAGCCACTGCTGGATCTGGACAACTATAGGAAAGTGGTGGACTGTGGGGTCAACCTGTGACTGGGACACTCCTCTCCCCTGCACTGTTGCATGCTGTGACACTGAGTCTGTGCTACACTTCAGGCTGAGAAGCTTGCAGGTCCACTAAACAGAGTTGCAGAGAAATGAGAAAGCAGTCACTAAGTACAAGGAGTGCTGAGAGAGAGAGACAGAGAGATTTAACAGTGCCCAGTGGAGATGCCTCACTAAACTAATGTAAACCTAATAAACAGAAAAGCTGGTAATTATCAAAAGGAGTTAAGCAATGAAAAGTGGCAGAAAGCCAAGCAACAATATTGAGCCTCTTAATGCAAAGAGAAACTACTCAGTAAACACACGGTTTGTAATACAAAAGGAAGGGACAGATAATATTTCAATATGATTTGCATTGTCTTAATAATCTTCTGTGCATTTTTTTGTGACTGAAGAGATTTATGTACATTCAGTGGATGAAGGATGGTCACAGAAGTTATGTTGTTTTAAATATTTTCTTTGAAGTCAAGTTTCTCCTCTGGAAATAAAAAACAGCCTCTAAAAGTATTTAAAAATCAAAAGGGAAACTACTTTCCATAAGTCTGAACTCCAGGGCTATTGCATGAGGGGAACATGCAGATATTTTCAGGAAAAAGAGAAGGTGCCGCAGAAGAGAAACATTACTCATGCACTTTCATTTCTAGCCCCTGGAACCGCAGGATACTGGGCCCAAGTCACTGGTCACCATGGTTACAGACAGATGTGAAAGCTCCCTTTGAACAGACCATCGGCTGCTGTTGTTGGTGAGGCCCCCAGAGAGGCAGCAAAAGATGGAAGAGAGTGGCAGCCTTTCCCCAGCCTGCAGAGGAGGATGCCCATGGTGGTTCAGAGGCCTCTCAAAACCATTCCCTGCTAAAAGCAGTAGTGCTGTAATGTACAGGCTGTGGCAGAGCCAGCGAAAATGGGGCACAGGGGGTGGGATTGGCCCTGAGAAGCTGATCTCATGCGAAGGCAGGGAACAAAGTGGGCGTTAACATGCAGCCACTGGCACTTTAGGCAGCATCCATAAGCTAAGCAGCCATTTTCTTCAGAGGTGGGGCTGAAATTGAGGGAATGACTGAGTGCCATAGAGGTCACATCCCAGTACAAACCAGTTCTCCTTTTTGCCTGTACTCCACATCATTTAGTGTTTGCATAACAAAAGCGTCCAATCAGCACAGCAACCTGCAGAAACCTGAGTCAAAGACTCTTTGGCACAAGTTATTGCTCTGACCCCAAGTATGAGCAGGTGAAAATGAAATGAAACTCACCACAGCTGGAGTGAATTTTATCCTTATATAATGCTGTTTTTTGAAAGGAATCATTCCAAGTGATACTCCCCTGATTCTTTGTCCTGTGAGTCAGGAAACTTGCACTCCACTCATGACACTCTGCTCACTTTTCCCTGGGATATGTCTGTGTATTCATGTGGATATCATACATCATTTTGCAATTGCTCTAGCTGCAACTCTTGGGTAAATATATCATTAACAGTTTTCCCAGTCTTGTTACTGATTTGGCCAATCATTAACAAAATCATCCTTTTTACAAAGTCCATGAAACGTCTGTAAGCACAAGGTGCAATGTTCTTCTCTTCAGCACACCAGGCTCTGGTCTTCAAAGATGCAGGTGATGAGTTACAGACTCCTGAAATGTTGTTCCATTTACACATGTGAACAAGAAAACTTTTTGCTTTATGCAAGATTTCCAGACTCCTAGGGTGACTCTTTTGTACACTACATAAATCCTCCGTAGGTAAAGAGGGCCTTTGGGTATTTTTTTAATGAACTGTATTTTTACTTCTTCAGTTTCCTGTGTGCTGCTGGACAGAGAAGAGGTCAGAAAAAAGTTGATCACTAGCTTTCACTGTAGAAAGCAAATTATGGGCAAACAGCATCCAGAGCAGGCAGGCTGGTATAAAGTGATCTGTGAAGAGGTGAATGGGCTGTTTTCCTAATGGGAAAGCCACCACAGTGGAGATAACAGAAGGTCCAATAACTAAGGAGTGATTTCAGTAATTCAAATTTTAAAGGAACATAACATAGTAGGCAAAGATGCATAAGAAGAGGCATCTAGAGGGAGAGAAAGCAGCAAGATATTTTCTGGGAAAAGGAAAGTCCATTGCATGGGCACTCCTGCATCTGTATATGTAACCTAAACTTTGACTCAGCCCTCTAATCAAAGGGCACTGCCAACTACGTCCAGTGAACTAACAAATGTTGGCTTGTTTGGAAGGAAGAACTGCATCACTACAATTATTTCTGATGGCACTATTTGCTTGGAAGGTATGTGCCTTAAAAAAGGCTCCTTGGCATGTACATGGAAATGAGTAAGAGCTTGACTCATGGACCTTGTCTTGAGGACAAAGCTCATGAAGAAGCTGCATTCTGTCTTGCTTATGGGTGTTTTTGGGGAGACTGTTTTGAGAAAAAAACTGTGACAACTTCTTCCCTAAGGAGGAACCCACCACATACTCTCTCATCTCATGATCATCCAGATGTATTTCTCAAGTCTTCAAAGAATGTTTTTTGATATTGTGTGGCAATGTGAAAGAGTCATGGACCAACCACCCAGGGAGGGGAAAAGTGAAACTTTGGGAGAAGCTACATGCTTTATGGCTGTGGCACTAGCTAATCTCAGAACCATCAAAAGGGGATGATACCTTCTTTCTTGCCCCAGCCTTCCCTCACTCCTCTTCTGGCCCTGCACCACCCCAGCTCCCTCTCCAGGCACACAAGTAGCAGAGGGCAGAATGGAGAGCTGGGGACTGGGCAGTGAGAGTGGCATGGAGAGGAAGGAAGCCCTCTCCTTCTGCTGGCAGGGAGGTGTTGTAACAGCTTCATCACCACATCCAGCTTTGGGTGCTGAGAGATGTGCAAACACTTTGGTAAACATTGGTATGAAACAAATAGTCAGGGTCACAGGGAAACCACCTCTCTCTCTATCTACCTTCAGTTGTCAGACTCCAAAGTAGTATACCAATTGTTGTGAGAGAATGTTGACTTTCAAGTTGCAGGCTACATTTCAAGTCCAAGATAATAAACCTCCATAAATGTACTTACAGTTTGCCTTCAAGAGAGGAGGATGTTCTCCCACTGAGAGACTGTACCACATATGCTTCCTGACCCCATCGCTCTCTCAGAGGGAAAGCAGGTACCTTTTACATACGTGTTCCTAGCCATAAAACATGTGAGGCATCTGTCATTCAGAAAAGAATAAAGAGGTTGAAGGCAAAAAAAGAAAACTGAAGTCTTAAAGATCCTTTTTACATCTAGAAGATGCAGGCAATAAAGTCATGAGTCACCCTTAACAAATTTGTCAGCTATTTTGTGACTAATGCATTAAATTATATAATTCACAAATGTCCAGCCCTTTAGGATTTTACTAAAAGCTATTTGCTGATTTAGAGATAGAGACAGCAAAATGAAGTGAAAAAGCAGGGCCTTTTGGAGAAAGGGAAGCAATCAGCACTAATGGATTTATTGTGCAAAAGCCCACGTGGTTGAAGAACTACGCACGTACACACACATCTGGCTGCTTCAGCTGTCAGTAGTCATGAATGCAGCTTGCTGATGACAAACAAAAATCTTTATCAATACAATAAGTTATTTGTTCATTTTCATAATGGAGATCTCAAGATATTAGCCACAACTGTGGCAACAGCAGAAAACAAACAGCTACGTTTTCCAAGAGAAAGTTAAATTTGAACAAAGTTAGTCAAAGTCCACGCTAAACAACTCAGCTAATAGGTTGGCAGAGCTTACCTACTGAGTCACAGAGGCACTGCTCCAATATTTGCAGTGAAAACAGCTGGGATATCACTGCCAAAAGAGAAGAAAAGCTCGTTCCCTTTCTGATCCGAGTCTCTGGCCCCAGAATATAGGTCAGAAGTGTGTGTACCTTTGTTACTGCATATACTCAGCACATTGGAACGCCAACAGCATATTTGAAGAAAATGTAACCTCAGAGTTAGAGACACATAAGGACCAAATCTTTATCTTAAAAAAAACAATAAAAAGTAAAGTTGTGAAGAGGGCACACATGGTAAGTGGGTAGAAATCATCAAATAGATTCACCTTAGGTAAATAAGCTAAATCTCTGCCCAGCAATATAGACAAGTGCATGTAAGAAAACCTTTGTCTGGTGCCTGCAAGGAAAAGGAACAATTAAGCTGAACTCTGGATGCAGGTACGTGGCTGTTGGGCTGCAATGCCAGGGCTCAGAATTATTTGTCTTCCCTTCACTCTGTTCATCAGCACCCAGTACTTTTCATGCTCTAGGGCTGTTGTCTCAGCCATGTCTACTTGGATTAGTTCACCCCTAGTTTCATAACATTTAATTATCTTTCATAAAAGCCCAGCTCTTGCATTTATGTGGTCAGTGAAGAAACTCCACTTCCCCTTTAAAAGTTACTCATATCCTCAGAGTTGCAGATCCAAACACAGAAAATGAAAGTGCTAAATTCTCAGAAAACAGAAGGCTAAAAAATAAATTAATATTCAGTATTTTCAGAAACATTACGAATTTTAAAACAAATGTTATTATTTTTTATAGGAAGGCTGATTCATGGCTTTTGGGTCTCTGGTATGATAAGTTTACGTAGCCTTCTTCCCATGGCAGTGAACAGGAGTTAAATAATTCTCAGTATTCTGAGGCTGGTTAACATCACACACAATACAGCAGAATTTTACATCAGAAAGGTAGCTGATAACACGTCTATTTTATAAAAATCAGAGTTTACCATAAATATATGATTCCTTAAAAATTCCACATTGAAGATTTTAACATTCGGTTAGGGATTCTAAAATATAGCACTCCATGTTTAAAAATCACCCTCTTTAAAGAAAATGCAATTTTGGCAAACTCTTGAAAAAAATCAGTATGCTTCAAAAATTAATGTTAGGAAGGCATCCTGTTTAGCAGTTATTAAAAGTAATGATTTCCAACTAATTCTAAAAATTCCTTACAGATTGCATTGTTATTTCCTGATTACGATCACACTATGAATAAAGCAGGAAATGCTACAGAAGAAAAATGAGTAATACATTGTCAATTTAAATGGGAAAATTGTATTTTCAGTGGATTATTTGCAATAAATGGATTAAATGGATTAGAGACCTGTTTTTAAAGGAGAAGAGAAATCATTTTACACATTTCTTTTTCTTCTAAGCAGAGGCGCGCATGGAGACATGTCTTGCAAGGGTGCAGCGTCTGGTTCTGATAACAACCCTGGGCACCCACAGAATCTTCCATTTTTAGATCAGTGTGGTACATTTAACACAACAGGACGCATCAAATGAGAAGCAGGATATATTCATCTCAGCACACAGTGGGTAGGTTGAGATGCATTAAATGAAGCTCTGATTCTATACATGGTGCATTTTAATTACGTGTTATGCTGTGAATATAAAAGAAGAGCTGGTTTGCCCAACATTTATGTAACATTTTTCCTCATTAAGAATTTATTAACAGTTTAATCAGCAGTGAAATCACAAGAAGGAGAGGCAAAAAACCAACCAAGTCCATTTAAAACTATTAATTAGCTGGGCAATCTGATTGTTCATTCACAACAGCTGTTGCCTCCTTGGGGTTTCAGTGATCAGCTGTGGAAACAAATGCACACTGGAACATATTAAAAGAAGAGAAAACTGGGGGTTTTTCTTGTTGTGGTGGTTTTTTGGTTGGGTTGGGGTTTTTTTGGTTAGTTGGTTTTTTGGTTTTGGGGTTTCTTTTTGTTTGTTTTGGTTTTGTTGGGTTTTTTGTGAGGGAAACAATCCCAAACCATCCTCAAAGGTGGAAAAATTTCATGAAGGCATCAAGTACATAAATCTGCACAGTCAAAATTTAGTTCAGTTTTCCTGAGGAGCATTTAGAATGCTGAAAATGTCTCCTGCTGCTGCATGATTTACTTCCCTAACAAAGAACATGGAGTGCTTTCCTGAATCACAGCCATGTGGGGCTTTACTGTATACTACAACTCTTTGTTTGATTCATAATTATCCAATAGGATTTGCAGCTTTGGCCTCTGTTTCGCCTGAAAGCAACGGGAGCCATGTTATTTATTTCAAGGAGAGGCAAGTGTCAGCAGCTTTTCCATCCATAGCAACTACATACATACAAGAACATGCTACTTTGGTCTCCAGTTAGTTAAAAGTTAAGTGTTCAAGAAAATAGTGCATCTTTATCTACTCCTTACTTCCTGCTGCCACTGAAGACAGGCTGATTGCAATTTCCCTTTTTGTCTTAAGACACCAGCCCTTACACTGCTACTACCTCTACAGAGAACCAGGTACTGTTATAGGCCCCGTGCTACTGCCTAGGTTGAGTGGATTTTTGAACCAAGAAGGTTTCAAATCTAAAGTCCTTTGAAGGATAATGACCTTCATTTTCCTTTAACAGAGGCTGACTCATTCAATTCTTTTGCACATTGTGACTGAGGAAGAGTGATAATTTCAGCCAAAAAATACTGGCCAGCTAGTGTAAATCACACAATGTCAATGACATATCTTGCTTTTAATGTAATTTTAAAAATGGTCTGCTCATGCAGTTCTTGCATTTCTGTCTTAGCAGGTGCAGGACATATTGATGAGGATAGATTTTTTTCATGTTTGTTCCAGAGGAAACATGAGTCACTATAATAAAATCCAAGACTATCCTTCCCTGCCTGCAGATGATCACAAATCTAAGAAATCCTTTTTGTCATCCCTTAGTAGTAACTGGACATCAACCACTGAAAACCTCTGAAATCTCATCTCTTCAGGTAAGACCATATAGCTGGCAAGTCACACTTTCTTCAAGTATCTCTAAAGAGCAGGGTTAGAATACAGTCAACATATTTGAAAATAAAATACATTCCAAAATCACAACCCTAACTACTGACCTAACTTCTGTGACAACTTCCACAGGACAAATGTGTCTGCTTGTTCCTCCTTCATCACAGAGTAGACAGAAGGAACTGTTTTGAACTTCAAAGGGCCAGTGATTTGTCCCCAAAGTTATGAACTCCAGCTTTTATAAGCAAGCTTGTGGAAGAGTCTGATGATGTTATTTGCTGATATTACCTCATTTGTTATATACTAACCATCAGAAGCTTAGAGAGCTTTTCAATCAGTGACATTCATGAACATTTAGTTTTAAATTTTCCATCATCCTACAGGCTGAAAAATTTTCAGGTAGTAATTTTCAATATGAAAATGTTCCTAATTATTTTGGGATTTAAAGTATAAGAGCTGAATATAGTATTTGGTTTCTTTTTAAAAAGAGAACAGATATACCCATGAGCACAATTATACGTTCTCTTCCTGATCCCCGTCTAATAATGCAAATTTGGCTTTGATGTCTTCTAGCTTCTATAGGTAGCTCTGTGGGTGAGGATGTTGGGTGTTTGTACCGATTTTGTAGGAAATCTGTGAGTTTGCTTTTGCAAAACAGAAAGCAGCTAATTATGATTTTGCTGCCTTTCATATTTGCTTGAGTTTTCAATTCTGAATTTTCAAATTTACTTAGAACCAAACACCTTGTGATACACCTATTCTGTACAAGGAAAACACACCACCTCCCTGTAGATCCCTGTCCTGATTCTGAGACTGTCCAGAAAAACTGCCTCATCTCTAGTCTCATTATTTTTCAATATTATGAAGAGGAAGGAGACCTACTTTTTATTCAAAAGGGAAATTCATCTAAAATGCATAATAAATGGTTGCTGCTCTGTTGTGAAGAACAGGAGGTTATTACAATTTTTTCACATGCTCTGAAAGAACAGCTTATGTTGCTACTATGATTCTGTTACACACTCAGCAGATTTTAGGGTTTGTTTTACAAATACATTTGCTTCCAGGTGCCAGCCCGATCCCTAAAATAAGATATTGTACAAGTGCAAGTTACACAGAAAGCAAGGAAATATAGCATTTTTCTCTCAAGCAAACAAAAAGTGTTAGGCAGTAACTGGTGTGAGAAATTTTATCTTTTAAAAAACATTTAGTTGTTCAAACTAAAAAAGAAAAAGAGGGGATAAAACTCTTTGGGATATCAAAGAGAAGACTCTAGACATATTATTTTTCCAAGAATATTTGTTTCTGATAGTGCCCAGTAACCTCTTGCCAGTGAAGGTGGCTTAGGACTGTTAAGTGTACATGCACAAGCATTGACAAGTCATGCTGTGCCTTAATATTTGAACTTTCACTGTTTATCTGTTTAATAATATGCAAACCCTGCCTGGGTCACCTGAGGCCACAGTAGCCAATGAGACCACAGAAGTTCCTCAGGCAGGCATTTAATTTTGTTATCCAAGTCAAAACCTCCAAAGTTTGAATCCAGACCTGGCCAACAACAGCAGCTTGGAGTGAACTCCTAACTGAGGTCCTTAGGAGGAAGAATAAAGTAGAACTGAAGACAAAGACCCTGCTAGGATACTGAGAAGAATACTAGGAGAGACAAAGTGTGAACTCTTCTGTTCCTTAAATGTTCACTACGGTGAATATTTTAATATATTCCCTAGCAAGGATAAATACAACCCATAGTATTTCAGTGGAAGGGAAAAAAAAGACAACCACAGAACAGTTTTCAATGAATGATCCCAAAAATAAGCACCTACTCCAGATATGCAAGCCTGTAATGGTGCAATCTCCCACTGAGATTGCTGTTAATTGGACAGAGGGGGAAAGAAAGCAAGGAGGAAAGAATGAGCATAAGATTTTGTCAACAAGGTTTCTAGAAAATTTTTGATGAGATAGGAAGATCTTTTATTGTGAATTGTGCCTTAAACCCAGCAAGTGATAATTCTGCTCTCCTGTACACCAGCTAAACAGAAAGTCACTCACTTGATTTCACTTGACTGATTTGGACAGCCTCTGCAGAGAGCAGGAGTTGATCAAATGTGAGTCAGTGTGTTTGCCTGCTACTGTCAGCCCCAGAGGAAATGTCTCATATCTGCTCTGCTGAACATTGTGGAGCTTCTGAAGAGCCATGGTTGGTAAAAAGTGGTCAGCCCTAGAGATGAACACAAGATGACTTATTCTGGGATTTCACAAAATACAGTGGAAGAGAGGGAGTACAGCCCAGAAGGATCAGTGATAAGCAGAGGTACAGATGTGCTTGGAATGGTCTTCTTACCGGTACAGGAACAGCCCAACAGCACAGAGGATAGCAGCTCATCTTGCAAATATCTATGAGTTCCCAGGCTTGTTCTCACTGACCTAGCAGGCAGTGGTTCCATAATGGTACTAGTCCATCACCAAAAGATCCAGGTGAAGAGGTTTCCTGCGCCCAGAGAGTCATCCCTTCCTCTCCTGTAGGAGGTGATGCTGTCACCAGTACACGTTCTCTCAGACACAGTTCAGAGCCCAGGCACACCACCCGTTGAATCAGCTGCAGCAGGGAGAGAGAGAGAGGAATATTTTAAGACAGATTTGTCATCACGCGTTTGTAACATTAGGGTACAAACTTAGCTGCTCTGCAGTGCAAATCCATGCAGCTCTGGAGTCTTACTCTGTTGGCACTCACACTTGACAAGCTAACTCAAGATGAGCTCTCTTGGATAGCAGTTTATTTGGATTAGTGCTGCAATGGAAGCAAGCACTGCAGTGCTCTCACTGAGCTTTCATTCTTGAGCATGAAGTACATTGTGGGGAGCACATCTATTTTATTAAAGCATAAGATTTCTTCTTTCTCTTCCTATATTCAGTGAAAATTACTTGCTTTATCCACTGGCTTTGGACTCCATTTTTATTTTCTGAGAACCACTAACTCTTCAGGTTTTACACATTGCACAACAGATGATCCTATTAAATGTGTTATACCTAACAGCGTGACCACTGTTAAATGAAATTACGAAGGCGTCAGATAAAAAAATAATAGTTAAATATATGGTAGGTAATGCTATTAAACTATTGGACGTGGACTGATGACTACACGTGGAGTTACACAGAACATTTAAGGAAGTAGAATAATAACTTGATTCTGCTAACCAGTCCATTTCTGTAATGTATAAAGAGGCTGCAGCTTTATACTCCTGCTTTTAAAAGAATCACTTTGCAAGATATACTGAAACCAAAAATACCATACATATTGATGCAAAAGAGGAAAGTATTATGCTTTGTGACCTATGGCACCATATATAACTTGACATGAATTAAGAAAACGTGATCTGCCTCTAAAACGAATAGCTTCTGTGCATGAATCCTGTGACCAGCACTTGAAATCATGACACAGACTGACTCAATGTACATGAAATCCACCACCAGATCCTAAGAGTTTCCTTCTATCTCTTTCCAACCAGACAAATTTCAGACTATTAGAAATCAGTGTTTTTCTGTTCTGGCAGAAGCACACATAGGCCATGGCTCACACAAAAAGGAAAGTTTTTTCAAGCTCTCAACCATACATTGCAACATAAAAACAAAATTTCAAATGCTGAAAAAAACGTGAACAAAGCCTTGAAATGCTCACAAGACTTTGCTTTCACAGGTGAGACATGTTATACCTGTAAGCATAACCCCCAGTACTTAGCCAGACTTCTGTGAGAAGGTGCAGTGACACTGGAGAGGAAGTCTGATGGTACTAGGCAGGTCACAGGGGCTAAAGAGACCATTATTCATCTGGTCTTAGGAGTGTCCAAATTGAGACATAGTAATCTAGTTCTCCTTAATCTAATTGCTGCATCTAACTTACTGCTTAGATGTTGAATAAATCCTACCCAGCAAAGAAAAAATGACGTTTCTGTGAGTTTTTTTTCTTACAGAGCAACAAGCTCCCTTCAACTCAGTAGAGTTTACTGTGTAATTTTCTTCTGGCCATGACGTTTCTGTGGTGTGCACATTTGCATGCTGACCACGAACTCCTTTTGTGTCATTGAGCAGCAAGAAGGGGGTAACAGCCCTCTCCTTTTTCACTTTTTATCTCTGGTAATGGACAGGCAGAGTTGGACTATCTGTGAGCTAGCCTATTTTCAGCCACAAGAGGAAGCAGAAGGAATGGTCTAATACTCTAAAGCAGGAACAAAGAACATCTAGATAGTCAACTTTTACCACCCACCATAGGCAATTTGTGCCTTGATAAGAGCATGTTGAAGAAGAAATCCCCCAAGACCACCTTTTAATTTAAAAACATGAGTTCACAAATTTTAACTTTTCTTCCTCTGTTTGCCCCATACCTGTGTACCCCACAACTGCCATTTCCTTACTATCTGCAAGTAGATTTGCATGCACTTTTAAACTTGAGGTTTCAGATTAATATTAAAATAAATGTAAATTTTTAGATCTGAAACAATAAACAGGATTTGAAGCAATGTATGAAGAATCCTAAAACTTCAGCTACTGGCAAAACATGACATTACTCAAAAAGGAAGTTTTTCCATAAGGTACTGAGCCAAATTTGCAATGACATATATATGAAGGAAAGAACCCTATGATTTAGTACATCATTATTACATGTATATCTATCGGCATATATACACACAGACATGTTATATATATTGTTCAAAACCCATGTTTTCTGTTCAATATCATTGTTTTTCTCCAAGAAAACTTAACTCTAAAATTGTGATACCTGTTACAAACTCAAATTATGAATAGTTCTAGTTAGCAGAAGTCATCCAAAGCCAATAAAAACCACTAACTATTTTCCACCTTGAAAATAATAAGCCTTCTTTTAATATTTGAGACAGTCCAAGGTAAATATTATCTGTTTTCTTTTGAATATTAGAAGGATATCCAAACCTCTGAAGACTTCTCGTTCAAAGACTGTGGTGACTTCATTCCTGATTTTTTTTCATCACTTCTCAGGGTTTATTAGAGACAAACAGAGTTTCCACTCTCTTCTTATCAGCAGCATGACAGCTGCAACATGAACAATCCACACCTCTAGCTGCAGTGCAGCAGCCTATAAACAGAGGAAGCTGTTGGCAGTGGCTGACCTGACCTGAGGAGAAAATATGAGTCACAGAGCCTTTGCTGTTTTGAAGATTAAGTTTGTACTCTTCATGAGAAGGATTCTCCGCCATTCTTTGCCTCAGGAGGAAAATTGAAACATGAGCCTGTTGGAACGTGAGTAGTGAGAGAGGTCCTCATGCAAATAGTTGTTTTAAGAAGAAATGAAACCATGTGAAAGTGATTGACTGCAATGAACATTTTCTTCTAGAGCTTACTTTTTAGTGCTGTTTGACACCTCCATTCACTTTTTGAAATATAGAGATTTAAATTGTAACTATTGCATTCTACGTCTTGATCAATAGCTGCTTGGCTCTTTTGTACGGAAAATTCCCCAGTTTCATTCTCACTGAAAATTACAAGCTCAGTAAATTATCTAAAACACCACTAAAGTTTAGAAGGCAGAACAGAAGAGCTTTCTGGTCCCTCCCAGCATGTAGGGATATTGTTCTTCCTGAGAATTTGCTATCATGTTGGCCTGGGGGTCAGTAGCTCTGACAGACAAAGCCAGAACATGGAAAATGCTCCATTATCCAGACTAAGAAGTGGTGAAATTTTTCAACCTTTCCAGAATTTTACTGTAAAATAAAAGGCATTTAGAGTAAAACAGCAAAAAGGAAGTGATCACTGCAGGTCCCTTCAAAGACAGTCAGCGACTGTATCGGTAGCTTTCCTAAAGATACAAGTCTTTACAGCATGTGTCCTTCTCACAGTACAAGAGAGTGCTGTGTGATTTACCTGCTGTCAGCTCTTATGATGGGAACTTAGTAACAGGAGTAATTTTGTTCCTATACAGACAGCAAATACCTGGTGATACTTCCACAACTGTTAAAGGTTTCCCAGTACCCCAAAGCATACATTTTTGGCTGCTTCCCTCTATCACTGGATGACTTCAGAACGGATTTGTCATGGGTAAGCAGATTTCTACTGCACTACATTTGAAGTCGATTTTAGCATTTCCATTCTTCTCTGTAGAAATGACAGATAGCAAATTTCCAGTAAATGTTTCATCCCCTCTGAGATGAATTTTTAAAAAATAAATGCTAAAAGCTGAAGAGGTCAAAAGCCCCCCATGATTTGGGGACTAAACCAGTCCCAGTTCCTAATGCTTAGGAGAGAAGATTGTAATAGAAATTACTTACCCCGCCATCTATCTATTGCTGCTCCCCACCGTCAGGGGTGGAACAATGGAATAAAGGGGCAACAGGACTGCACTCAGTATGGCAGCACTTAGGAGAGGCTTTGCACGTATGTCAATTATGGTTTCACTAACAACTGATGTAAATCGGTGTCAGTGACATCATCCAGCCCTGAACAATGTCCATCAGCTGGCAGAAAGCTGCCTGCTTTCCTGCAGACACACCATCTGTTTCAGTCGAGGGTGCTGGAGGCTCCAGTCAAAGCCTGTTGAAGTTACTGGAAAGATTCCCATGAATCTTTGCCTCTGTGACTCATCCGGAGCTTATACAATGCACAAAATGTCAGGCTCACAAAAACATGACAGCTAAAGCCTAAACAAAGCACAAAGCAGCAGTCAGCTCTCTCACACCAACGTATACCAGGATCCGGTCTGCTGAAACCATCGCAGCCATGTATAGCAGGAGGACACAAGAGGAGGATAAAACTCTGAACTGTTGCCTTTTACTGAGAGGACTTCAGGAGACAAGAGGACTCTCTTAGAGCCACAGGAACCAGTTCTGCATCTTGAGTGATACTGCTGTCAGTAGGGATGATGTGCCTAAAAGGAAAAACAGTGGGTCACAGTGCCTGAGTAAATCAAACACCACAGGAGAGCTGCAAGGAAAGAATGTCTGAAAGAGCAATAAGGCAGAATTCAGCAGCAGTGAGTAAAATGGGAGGATGACATAAAAATAGTCAGCTGTATCTATAGATTTAACTTGTCTTCTATAAGTAGAGATGACAGCATTTTTCTTTCTCAAGATTATATAAAGGCACCCGGTTCCCTGCATGGAGCTTCCACTGAAGCCAGTGTGAGTCATTTGTGCAGGCTGCTGGGAAATACATTCCCAGGAGAGCTAATTATTGCATATATCATAACGAGCTTGCAGAAGAGGCTTTATAAACATCTGCCACTGTTTTGTTATCTCCAGTTGAGGAAACAGAACAACTGTCAGCCTAAACAACGTGGTTTGGTATTTTCCACAAATTCTGAAAATAAAGCAGTGAAGGGCAAGTCCTGATAACACATTCAGTTTTTAAGTTACTTTCAGGTAAAATGTGTACTTTAAAAAGCATTCTAATTTTATCTCTGGTCCCCCATCAGAACATGCAGGTGTTAGGATCTCTTCTCTACTTTATATACAAGAAAAAGAGACAACCAAAAGGCCCCTTCAAGCCCTAATTTACTCTTGGACTTGCATAAAACACTCTACCAGTGCTAATTATTTAGCAGAACTCAATGAGGTGAGAAACATAAAATTTGAATATATAAATCCAGCAAAACAGAAATGAGGTTTTATTAAGGACAATGCTTATGTGCTGCTCTCCATAAATTAAAAAGTCTATTGACCTAAAATTTATGGCCTAAACGTTTATGACTAGAACCTGTCCTGTCTGCAAAGGCTTGCTTATATTATATTTATAAACCCTTAAAGCATGAGTCTGCTTGTGATTTAGTCAAGATCTTTAAGTGATCAATTCTTTTTATTGATCAAATACTGAACATGAACCTTAAGAATGGCAATTGAGATGTCTGTCCCAGCATTAGCAACAGTAGGGGCTCTATGGCAATCCTGAGCATTTAGCTCATAGAACAGATAAAAATTTTGTTCTTACTTTCTCCTTCCAGGAGGAAGAGTGAGAGACTACAGGCAGGAAAAGGGAAAAGGACTTCAGAAATCAGAGAGATGGAAAATGAGAGCAAAATCTCAAACAGAACACCTAATCCTGAAACTAAACTCTGGGATTTGGAGCAGAATCTTCCCGGATTAGTGGTTCTTTATATGCCTCATATTCAAGAAATCCCTTCTCCTGAGGGACTTTCCTTGGTGGGTTTCACACCAAGGAAAAAAGCAGTTTCACAAGACACTTTCTCCATATGGTTTGCAACACACTGAGGCAATAACATCTCTCACTAGGTACAGCCTACAGAAAAATAGAGTTGTGATAAAAACTTGCACGCATCTTATACCAGATAGTGAGGGTTAAATAAAAATAACAATTCATAACAAATATTTAGCAAAAAATAAGACAGGGAATAGGGATTATGCGATTTTTCCAAGGCTGACAATGTTTGTCTTTGTTAATCAGTTGTCCTATAAAAGCCTTCCTTGTGCACACTTTCCTGATAATTTGTCAGAGGAAGATGCAGCTACACACCTGTCCTCTGTACAGCTTGCCTTTTAGGCAGTGTAGCCTCACACAAGCAAAGTAGCCCTTATCCAGCAGAGCAAGGCAGCAGAACTGATTGACTGGCTCAACAGTTATTTTAAAAAATAATCAAGCTGATCTAATTAGCTGTCATGATCTTCAGCATCTGGACAGGTTTTTATCTTTTTAACACTTCATTGACTTTTACACAGTAACAGGACAAGTCAAGAAAGAAATGCAGCAAATCTGGAACATGATACATAAAAAGATCAGAAAATAGACTCAAGGAATAAAATGGCTCTGGATGCCATCTTTTACTGATGGTTGCTTTGGACTGAGCCACATTATCTTGGAAAAACATGGAACTTAACTAAATATACTGTTTGCTTTTTGTTTTGTACAAACACTCTCTGTAGTCCTTTCCATATCTCTGTATTCTGACCATGTACCAGTATAAGTGAGAAGTTACTCCAAAGGAATCAACAGATATTAACTGGAATAGGAAAAATGAGAATTAAGTTCAAAAAGGCAGTAGCTGTATCTACCCCTAGGGCATCTCTAAAACAAGAACTTATGGTGTCCTTCCAAATACTGTTCATGGGTGAGAATTCCACTCTACTTCCTTTTTGTCACAAATTGAGAATCCAGCAAATACAGAAAAGCATTTTCCCAGTTCCAGGAAGGTTGCTAAGTCAGAGCAGTTTTGGGCACAACTCAGATCTGGCTTTCTCCTTCAAATAACATTAGTAGGCCTAAAATGTTCTAATTTTAAAAGATTCTGGAACAAAAGTATCATTCTACACGGTGTAGCAGGTAACTGAGACTCTTTGTTACATTTTTGACTGGTTACCAATCCACATGCCTCCAAATTACCTGGGAAAACACTGGCATCAGACATTATCTGGCCAAACTGGAAGAACTCCAAGTCCTATCAAATATATACCACAGGCTGCACCTAGTATTTTACTACTGTATTTATAGAACTGGGATATGGAAAGGTTTAATCAGGGAAAAAAACCACACTCTTACTATGGCTTGACCAATTCAGAAATTACAAAGTCTGTTCTCGCACTGCTCAAAGGATTGACTGATGTGTCCTGTTTAAGGGAAGATGTCTCAAGCTCAATTTCCCTTTTTGTCCCAGTTATTTTAATTTTTTTTCCCCTGCAGTTTGCTTTCTCAGCAGAAGGAATGTAAAGACATAGGACACTCAACTGAGCTGGGCATGCCTGTGATGATAGATGAAGGGATTCGTTGCCAAAATCTTGTACGCAGTGCCGCACTCTTACAGAAAACCCTGTGCATGAGTGCCACGGTGCAAGGCACTGCTTGGATGTGGCTTTTTTCAGGACAAAGCACAGCATCGTGGGTCCCCATGTTCAGAAAATGTTGGAAGGGATGCAGAGAATTCCTTCATGTTGGAAGGAATGTAGAGAAAGATGCTGGGGATCTAAAACTGTCTTAAAAGAGGAGACTAAATCAGCTCAGCTTGTTTCATTTTACAGTCAGTGAGGGCATACGATAGCTTTTTGTAAAAACACTGGAAAGGGACATGAAGAGGGGAAAAGAAAGGCTTAAGCAATGGCATAATGTTGGCACAAGGACATATGGCTGTGAACCAGCCACATAAAAATTTAGGCTGGAGTTTGGGGATTATTTCTATCCATCAATAAAACGATGCTCTGGAACAGACTTTCAGTCAGGAACAGTGACTGGAAAAGACCTAATCAGTTTTAAGATGAAGCTTGATAAATCCTTTAAAAGGATAATAGGACAAGGCTGCCTACAATGGAAGACAACTGGATTCAGTTTTAGAAGATTTCTCAAGTACTAAGCTCCCAGACAACTGCTAAATGCTATATCGAATTTGCTAATCTCTGTGCAATATTAAGCCTAGAAATGTATATTTAATTCAGTTCTTGGCTTTAAAATATTGTTATTCCAAAGTGTCACATATAAAAATCATTTTGCATAGTGAAGGAAATTGAATGGCACAATAGTGTTGAGACAGAATTCTCTCTGATTTTCTCAATTTGTGTCATCCCTTATTTCCAAATACTTAGATGATCCTATTATTGTAGTTAAACCTTCCATCATTATTTTGCAAGGTACTAGTAACTACCCTCATTAGTTTGTGGCTATAATACAAAACACAAAGGGGTCAATTAATTCATAAATTAATAAAACATGTTGTAATGCCTACAACTACTCTGTGAGAAAGATGTTTTAAGTCACTACACTCAGAATTTGGAACCTCTCCCTGAAACACTGGAGTGGAAAAACAGCTAGGCCAGCTACCTCAAAATTTTTCAAACCCTGCCTCAAGGACTGGTGATAACCCTCCAGAAGAAGATGTTTTCAAATATTTGGGGTTTTTTAACTACATTGCCATTCAGTTGGCTCAGTTACATCAATAGCCTGACAATCTCTGCTTGGTAAAGGAAGGTAGATGAAAATCTTGGGAGACTTGAAAGGTGAAGGCGCTCTAAAGGTGGGACAACATTTGTTACAACAGTTTCCTGATATGCACAGTGCTCAGTCCTTAAAAGATGCCACAATTCCTGTCTTAAGGAAGATTTTGGATTTTTTTTCCCCCATGACCAGAACATACTGTAGGAGGAAAAACACATGAAAAATACCTTTTGCAAAGATTCAGTGGTATCGGATGAGTCACAGCCCTGAACCTTCTGCCACAGTCCATTCCAATCACTCCACTGTGGTCTGGCTGGATGGTGGGCAGGTACGCCATGCTCCACCAAGGCTGTGGGACATGTTGGTATCCCAGGCCACTGATAGCCTGACATGGTCCCAATGGACTGCCAGGCAGATGGATTGATTGACATGCAGGAAAGAGTGTGCTAGGAGGAAAATCAACATTTTGGGGTTTGTTGTGCATTTTCTGGAATCAAAATTTTCACAACAGGTTGTTTAGCTGGAACTTTGTTTCCACAAGGAGCTAGTTAATGAGGGGATCACTAACTAGTCCTAATATTACTGCTGGCAGTTGCTGGTACAGAGCAGAACAAAGGTTTTTTCACAGGTCTGAGCTCCTCTCTGCCTGAGTATCTCAGATTGCCAATGTTAAGGTCCGTTCATAACGTCTTTGTTCAAGAAAACTAGTAGCAATTGCTGCAATACATGTTACTGATAGAAATAAACTAAACTCTATTTCAGTTCAGCTTTTCAGGAGATTTGTTGTGAAGCACAGCACTGTCCAGGACCCATAAACTAAAGATTGCATAAGGCCTAGATGCCTTAATGCAGAGTCATCTCAGTAGCATGGTAGCTGCTAAGAGCTCTAAGACAGATTAATAAAATGATAGCAGCTTCCTCAGAACAGCTGTTTTGCAATCACCCACAAAGTCTGTTTGGGACAGCACGGTACCTCATCAGCATCTTTGGCCAGATTATGGCTCATCTCTCTTTGTTCTGCTGCTCTTTTATTGATAATGGGAAGAAAAGGTTTTTACTCCCAGAGCTGGTTTTTCATCTTTTTTGTTCCACATTCTACTAACATTTTACTTTCTGAACCCTCTGTACTTCTTGATGTTACCATTCAAGTTCACGGGCACCACAGGTTCTGCAGGGAACGTCCAAATTTACATTCCTTTGTAGTCAAGGAATCACAACCGAAGTTCTGCGGGTCCAAACCCTGCCCAGCTTCTCCCTGCTCCAAGCTCACCCTGGCTGCCCCTACTACAGGTTTAACAAGCTCCCGGCTGTGGTAAAGGCATTCTGTGTCCACACGCTACCACCTAGTGGTACGTACTGCTCCCGCACAGAGTGCCGTGGGACAAATTCCCACCAGCTTGCCGGGCTCTCAGGCTCCCAAACTTTATCTCACCGTTTCTGGGTGAAGTCTGGAGAAAAAGCATTGTTCGTGCTGTACCCAGGCATGGCTCCTGCGGCACCTTCGGGCTGCTCCTTTCTTGCTGACAATGGTGTTTCCCTAAGTCATCATGAACAGCAGCATCGATTCTCACCGTTGCTATTTTTTTTCCCCAAATCGGCTGTCTGTCCCACGGAGAGCTCTGCCCAAAGCATCAGTCCCTCCTGCAGCAGACAAGGCTCAATTTGTGTCTGAGCAGAGATCTTGAAGGACTGCCTCAGTAGAACCTGCTGCTGTCTGGAGCTCAGCTCCCACTTCCCAGGGTTAGGTAGCCAGCTGGGCTGTTGGTCTGCAACTTTTCAAAGTGACTCTGGTTCTTTTGGGCAAACTACAGCTGTGGCCATCAGCTTCCTAGGCAGCCACCCCGTGCCTGCCCTCAGAAGCAGGACCCTTCAGCCACTGGCTACAAAACCAACAGAGCTAGGGGAAAGGAAAGAAGGAAGGAAAAAGCCAGACTCTATGGAATGCCTTCTGCTGAAGAAGGGCCCCTTACCTAACACAGCACTGCCAAAGAAGTTGTACTTCTGCTCTTATTTTCAGGCCCTGCACTACAAGGTATGGAAAACATGTCAAGCTAAAGACACGAACATTTTAACCATTACACAGTCTTGAATATTTCAGAATGCTTTGTTTTATTCTGATGCTATGCTGGCCCTGAGAAACCAGACAACAGGGGGTGCTTAAAAACACTCGCTGAAATACAGAGATGAAGACCACCCCACAAAGAACAAGTGTTGCAGTAGGACAAAATATTAGATCTGGTTCTGCTCCCTGATTTATCAATGTGAATATGCCATTGCAGAGCACTCATATTTGATGCTGAGAGGAGGCATGTGAGTACTAACCTTAAACATTTCCTCTCTGACTAAAATTCACCCTCTTTGCTTTTTGTTTGCTAGTTAGCAGATTTTAGAGTTGAAAGTACAAAAGAAATGTTATTTATCCCACCAGCTTAAATATGTGGTGAAAACATGCAAAAGCACAGAACTCTAACTTCAACATTCTTTGGAAGAAAAGTAGACAATTTTTTCCAAAAGCTCTTGACCTTTTTTTCAGCTGATTTTGCAGCTTAGCAGTTTTTCATCAAACAAGGATCACAACCCACTAATTGGGGATTGTAGCGAAGTATGGGATGATTATTGTTTAGAAGTTCTTTATGTAATGTATTTCTAAAATTTCCTGTTGTCTCTCTACTATGTAATCCTCGCCTTTGCTTCAAAAACTTTCACAGGCTAGTTCTATCCTAGCAAAAGGCTGATTTTCTACTTCTCTTCCTGTACTGTCACACTGCCTCCTATGTTACCTCAGAAAAACTTCCTCTTGCAAGTCACTAACTGATACACTTACCACTGTACCACAGTTTAAAAGCATGTATTTCCCTAACACATCTTAACTCCAACCCAGTAACAGAGGTAAGCACTGAAGACAAAGGGACACAGTTTTAACCTGGTTTCTGTTCATCTGGCCCAGCTCCAGCCTGCTGTTCAGGCTCACCTATCTACCACACATTCTGTTTAAGCCTGTAACACTCCACAGATGGTGCTGTAATTTTTCTGATGTATTTATCTCACGTGCCTATACACATGGGCTGAAATTTAAATCAAACCACATCAGACAGAGCTCCTCATTGCCTTAAGTTTGAGAACGCTTTTCTAGGCAACAAAGGTATGCTGACAAAGCCTTTTCCCAATCATTAGTTTAGAGAAGGGCTGTGAAGAGTTACATTTGTTTAAAATGCACAAGAGCCCCAAAATTTCCCATCGCCTGTTCCTCCATCTTCATGAATCTGGATTTAGCCCCACAACCTCTGTGAAAGCTTGTTCATTCAGGAGTCTCTTGTGTCTAAGTGAGGAGCAGACACACTTACTGAGCAGGCAGCAGCGACTGAGTGGCTCGTGACTGTCACTGCCAGTGGAGCAGCCATTGCGGGC
>WEKY01021752.1:70047-80646 GCA_013390045.1 Picathartes gymnocephalus
TTTTCCTTCCCCAGCAAATTCTCCAAGGAATACCTTATGAAATACTACACAAAAAACCCCAGTTTGCATTTAACCATAGGTTAAACTGATGCATCGTGACACTGCCATGGAGGGGCCATTATCCTCTAGTAATCATCTGTCATTCTTAATCATATGCCAGCAAGTTAAAAATCTAATATGTTGTGGCAAAACTGTGCAAGTGGATAACTGCAGAGTAAGCAGTTTGTCAACCTGGAACAACACACTGGTCAGGATGCTGAGCATCAGAGAGCTACACTGAATTTTCACCATGAGGAAGGTTATTTGCAAGTTAATAGACGAGTAAAGTTGGGGTTTTCAAACACCGTTCAGATGGAAAGGTAGCCAAACCATCCCATTAAATCATAAGGAAGCCATTCCTACTTTCAGTAGTTTCACTTTTTTGCTACTTATTACAAGATTGGTAAACATCATTAATTATCTTACCATTAAGTATTTTTGTGTGTGCTGGAAGATCTGAATGGAAGCATTTAAGAAAACATTTAACTCACCTCTGGAATAGCTCTAGGAAGTATTTTGTCTTTTGTTTAAACATTGAAGCAATTGTTCTTCTTTCCTGAAAAACCTGGGAATCTACAGATTTTTGTAGCAAAAACCCCATGAACTGCAGTTACACAGAATCTTTTTTTTGACCAGAGACTGATATGACTTCCAGTCCCAGCCTATTATAGTATAAAAAAATTAATAATTAAATACATGATATTTTCCATTATCTTTTTAACCTCAAACACAATGTAAAAATATATCTGAAATTTACTTGTTCCTGAGTCAAGACTAGAACAGTCAAACAAGCAACAGTCAGAAAAAGGACAGGGTAGGTGAATTAAACACGGATCAGCAGGAAAAAACCCTGTCTTATAGAAAGATACCATTAACTCTCTAGGGTTAGAAGAAGGAAACTGAAAACTCACATTTTCAGCATCCAAAACACTTGTGAACTTGGAAGTGAAAAAACATAATAGACACGGGAAGAATATCCTCAAGTGGCTAATGCTAAATATGTCAAAGGCAGAGATTCCTGGCCAGGCTATGATTAAAATAAGGAACTCAACACCACTGATTATTTTAGAGTCCAAAGATTCAGCAAGATTCAATGAGAAAGCAAACAGGTATAGGAATAAAGAGCTCTGGAGTGCCAGCACCCAGAGATCACCCAAGCACTAGCAGCTTAGCTGGCTGTTCAAGACCAGCCAGTTAACAGAAGCATGAAGAAAACTTGAGGGAACTTCAGCAGAGGCTCATTCTCAAACAGCTCTGTTGGGGGTTCTCAGTGAAGGCAATCCTTTTTCTCTGCTGTTGAAGGCTGTTTTAAAGCTGGGGCTCTCACCCCAGTCCTTGCCTGAGCTGTGCCACAGACTGGCATCCCATGGATTCAGGTCCTGGCCAGCTTCCCAGCATGGCTGTAGGCCGGTGTCACCACTGTGCACTTGGCCAGCAATCACTGATCCTGGTCACTATGTCCAAACCTGATTATGATCCACAGTCCTGACTCAGTTTCCCGGCTTGACATCAGACCTACTCTTTTCACTACAGACTTGCTTGGTGGTCTGGTCCCTGGGCTGAACCCAGCTGCCCTCACTGTCTGCCTCACTGGGATTGGTCCATTGATGGAAAAGCCACTGCTTCTGCTGGTCTCTCTTCCCCGAGGGAACAGCTTTGCCCTTGCTGCACATTGGCATCAAGCTACAACAGTTGAAGTTAGCAATAAGCATTAGCTGAGAAAGAAAACATCATTCTTGAGCTTTTTAGAAGTTCCTCATTTTTAGGGACCAGGATGCTGAAGTTGTGCAAACTTTGAAGTTGTGCAAAGTGCTACATCTACACTACTGACATGGATCTGCAGAAGCTTCCCCACATTTAGTGCTACCTACTCCCAGATATGACACCCAAGTTCCTCAGTCTAAAAACTCGGTCCACAGTAATATTGTTTCTCTCTTTGTGCTACAGACTTCTCAGAAGCTCACCTATCAACGCTAGAAGTTCTGCTGAGGTATGTTTTCCTTGACATCTTTGTCATTGTTGATTGATTTGCACAGAATTAGCTGACTAGTGTTTAGTAAATTAATAACCATCATAATGCATGAAGAGGAACATTGTGTTGATTCAAATTTTAAAAAAACCCATAAATCAATGCATATAGTCCAATTGCATGTGCAGTCCCCAGCACAGATCATCAAAAATCTCCTGCTGTAACTCCAAATGCCACCCTTTAGGTCCCAGTAGCATTCTCCTTGCAAGGCACCCTATCACCCAGAAACCCAGTACCAGGGCATTTTTGAGCATAGGAATAAATTCTAAGCCCTTTTAATCTTGTCCTTGTCCTATCTTTTCACTAATGTAGAAGTCTAAAATATGAGATAACCAAATTATGCTTACTTGACAAAGATAAACAAGAATTTACAACCAGGAAAAATATTGTGTCAAAACAGAGAAAGCTCTATGTTCTTCAAGCACTCTCATGTATTTGGTTTGAAGTATCTTACTGCTCCCAGAATACAAAAGTTCCAGCAGCAGCTTTTTCCCACTATGATACTGCATCTTTGAAGAGAAGCACCATCACTAGAAATGAATTAGCTAAAACCAAGAACACAACAAGAAAATATATTTGAGATAGCACGTATCACTTCCTTCTGCAGGCATGACATTCTTTTTTATAGAAAATAAAAACCAACCATTTTTATTGACTGTACTGTAGATACCTATACAGAGTGTAAACTTTAATATTTCACCAGATATGTGAATACTTCTGGAGAAAGAGTTATCAAGCACCTTCATTTCAAGAAATTTTTGATATTTACAGTAAGACAAGTGTATGAATAGAATGAATTAAAAGTTCTAAAAAGTTATATAAAAGACCTTTAAAATGTTTATATGTTTTGTTATTTTATGATAAATATTCAGTTAAAGAGGAAGATGTCACACAGTTAAGACTCAGAATTGGCTCTGTTTAAAACTGTCACTGTTGTGCCTGAAGAGGGAGTGAGGAAACGGGGATGTTAGCTTACTGCTCTGATCATGACACAGTGAAATGTGCTCTGGCAGGAGCCTCACAAGCCCTGTTTTGCTCTGCCACAGGTTGGTTTGCAGGCAAGCTTCCTTCCCAACACACAGTGGGGAAACCAAAGTTCACTCCCAGATTTGTACTGCTAATTTTACATATGAATATGCCTTTAGATTTTCCTTCTCCAAACTTAGTGGTGATGATGAAAATATCAACTCCACTTTGCTTTTCAGAACACCTTTTTGCTGTTACTGAACACTGGCACATAAATGGGGCACCACTATATTATTTCCTTTTAAGTACCAAACCAGAGGTGAGCTTTCTGAAAATCAGATTTTTAACTGCCATGGTTTCTTATGGTCTACAAAAAGGCATGGCATGGTTTGCTAAAGAACAAAGCTTGCTAAGATAGGATTCAGAGACCACTTTGAGGCTAATAGAATCAAATGTAGAAATACTATTTCAAAACCTCTCAGGAAACAAATGTGACTATTCTTTAAAACCATTTTTCTCCCAATGAATCAACATCCATTCTTTGATGAACTATCAACAATTGTTCAAAATATCTAAATTTTTTTTAGTGGATTTTAGGGAACTACTCAGGAATCCACCTCAAACAGAAGAAAGATAAATCTCTTAAAACCTAACAAAACCTTCAAATATAACCACTAAGCAGTGTCGATTATCTATAACAAATCATGTGCTGTAGGAAAGGATCACATGAGCCAGGGTGAGATTATAATCCTTACAACATATGGATAAAGTACTTCTGTAATACAGAAGTCAAAAGTTGAAATTCAAGTTTTTGAAGTGAAAGGACTGGTAGCGAGAAGTAATGTGGTTAAGCATTAAATATGTGCTATTACTGGGCATTCCCCCTCTCTGTTCATCCTTGGGACCCCCTGGTTGTTTCTCAGCTAGAGATAAACCCAGCTACACACAGGATGGACTAAGCATACCACTTCTGCAGATAACTGCTGCATACTCCATGGTACAATTCAGTCTCAAGATTTGAGGAGTTTCACTCTCTTTACTCTGTCCTGTCTTTGTTACTTCAATTTTGCCAAGAGACACATCCTCCTTGCCTGGGGCAGATGCAACTGAGGCCTCCACATTTACCGTTAAAAACAAAGAGATAGTATTACAAGGAATAAGGTGAGGTTGAACCCAACCTGGGGAGCTCTGTCTTGCTTAATTGCTACAAAAACAGCCTCTGCTTCTGCGTGTCTGCGTGCCTGCGTATGTGCATTTTGGCTTGCTGTCTGCAGCATGGAGCACTTATCTTTAGGACCTGATTGTGTTGATAGGAGTGAATTGTTTACAGCACATTTCCAAAAGGTGTCTGCTGCTCTAAAGCTTATTTTAATGCTCAGTTTCTTTCTATACAATCTACTCCAACTGTGTTGTCAGGGCAGCGGCAAGTACGGCCTCCTGGGGTAGCCAAGCAGAGGTGAGTACAACCACCATTATTCACCGTACAGTAGTTATGTCCTGGAAAAAAAACAGAGATGCAAGGCCTTAGAGAAAAACAAATGCAAACCCACAACAAAATCTGAAACAGACATATACAACAGACGTTAAGATTTACGGCTACACTAGGGAAACAAGCCATAATGAGATTAGGAGTGAAAGAAGACTATGCTTTGGGGAGATAAGAGTTACCATATCCCCTATGTCAACTTGACATTCACATCAAAGAAAGATCAAGATATCAGAGTGAAAGAGGCAACATGAATCAAGTGGGCTGTTCCTGAAATACCCTTTATAAGGTGGCCACATGGTCACAGATATTAGAATGAGGAGACAGTGAGTGAGTAAATAGAGAAGTGCAACATGTGGAAACAAATTCCAAACTGCTACAAGAACATCATCCTCAGATACCAACAGTACAAAAACAGAGGAATGATCCATGAAAACAAACAAACAAATAAATTGGGTGGTTCGGGAAGTGTTAACATTAAAGTGTAAGATGAAAGAGAAGTCAGTGCCAGAAGCAGTGGATCAGAGGGGAAAGGCATCAGTTCAGGAAGCCACTTGAAACAGACATATGACAAGACAGAAATGACACCAGGATTCTGAATATTATAGGTATAAGCATACTCAGAGCACACAACGCTGTTTAATTTTATACTGCCTACCAAATTGGATCTGTGAATTAACTAGTAATAACAACATAACTGATTTCTTAATTATGACATTTGTGTGTATTTCTAAGCTCTGAGCCAAAACTTCCACTAAATTGTCTTTTATTTCATATATTAAGTAATTTGATGAGAAACTATCCTAAGGGGTTTTTTTAGTCCTAAAGCAACACTACCAAAACTCCTATAATTCCAGCCATGTTATAATAAAAAACAGTGAATGCTTCTCCTCTGATTTGCTAAGAACAACATAACTGCACAATGATTCTTCACAAAAAACAAATTATACTTCAAGGGTATCAGCTTCCGCTCTTCCTCTTTACAACAGCATATCTGAAAAACTAAACACTCAACAGAGCAGAAGGGCCAGCTCAGTCCAGCCACTCTACCACCTGCTGTTTTCTGAACATTCCGTTTTGAAAAACACTGGATCTCATTAGAGGACATCTGGAAGACCATAATATTTCTGTAATTTAAACCTAGTAAGTGAATAAGGCCCTAGCCATGAATATAGCATTTGATTTAGCATCTTTGGCAGGTCAGATGTTTGTCTTAATCATACACACATCCTTTCACAAAGGACAGAACAGGCCCCTTCTCCCCTCCAATTCGGGTTTCATGTGGCAACTACAACTGCTTTTATGAAAAAGAAATTAAGCGGCTATTAATTTCTTACTAAACAGGAATTTAAGCACTAACTAGTTCTTCACCACCTAAATCAGTTGGCAGCTTATAAATGGGAGCTGCTACTAAGTTCATTTATACAGGAAGGTGTTAGACAGCTGTAAAAACTCGAGAATCATCTGGATTACCTCCTGGGCACTGAGCAAAGGCTGTGGTGATTCCGTAAAGCCGTGAGCGCTTGTGAGGCTGGAAGTTATCATTTTCCAATGAAATTGTGCGATCCACTGCTACAACAGCATCCCTGCCATATGCAGGAGGAAACATACAGAAGTGAGAGAAAGGTGAAAATACGTGGGAAAACAAAATAACACAACAAAAAAAACCCCAAAAACAAACCAAAAGCAGGGAAAACCTGAAGTTGCTTTTTTTTTTTTTACAATTAGGAAGAGATACCAGAAGTAAAATCCTCCAAGACATCATCTTTCCTGGACAAACCTAGTATATTTCACTTCACTCTAGGCAGCTAAGAAATTTATCAGGGAGACACCTTAATAATTTTGAAAATACTTCCAATATAGGACAATGTCCCTCCATAGGCAAGGATGCATGTGTTCATAGTTTTGGCACATTTTTCACATTCTTCCCCTCTGAGAAATATTGTGGTATAGGTGACATTGCAGCTACTAAGCATAACAATTATGAACGATGATGTATTTCAGGTGGAGCCTGATCTCCAGAAGGAATACAGCTAGTCAGAAGCAATCCTTCCTTCCTAAGTATAAAAGGGCAGTCAAGTGACAGACCTGTAGCACACTGTTCCCCAAGCCTGTTCTAGATTAGCACTTCCCAGCTGTTAGTTTCTAACTTGGAAATCCTCACACACAGTAATAGCTACTGCTGCTGCATTTGATAGAGGCATTTGGGTAGGAGTTTGCTGATAGAGCCCATAAAACCATTTACATCAAGTAAAAATATTTATTTTAAAATGCAGGGACTGGATTTTTTCTAGAAGTTAAATTAAACCTCTAAGTCTTGTTCATATGGCAATATTTTAGAGCATTTGCAGTAAAAAAAAGTGTCATCAAGATAGTGAACACTTTTTTTTCCCTTATTTTGGATTGAACATTCATATAATATAGGGCATAGAAAGCCAAGAGTGATGAATGTTTGCTCTCTACAATGCAGCTGCTATAAGAGAAACAAGTTACTGCCCACTCCTTTCCCAAGAATGTTCAGTGTTAAAAGCATTTTCTTCAAGGACAAATCACTATGCTAAAAAATGAAAACTCAGTTAACTGACAACATCAGGTCAACTCCTACAGATAGACTCCACCCTAGCATCAGCTATTGCCAGGAAAGCAACAAAGCAGAAAAGTGTGAGAGGTCAAGCATGAGAAATACAATATATAGTTCAGTTTCTACCAGGGGAAAAAAAAGATAAAAAACCTCCGTAATTTCTTTAGCAGATAATGTACCTTCTCCAGTCTGTATAGTATAAATTCTTCCCATAGCTTGTAACACCAAAAGGATACTGAATCCCTTCAACAATCTTTCGTCGACCAAGCTGATTAGGGTTCATGCATTCCAGCCTCTTGGTACCTGGATGTAGTGAAACAATTAAGCCTTTGAATGAGAACAAGAGAGCTCTCATCAGGGATGAAAGACAAGCATGCAAGCATGAACAGGGTGGAAAGTCCTGGAAATCTTTCAGTGTGCTGCTTAATCAAAGCCTTCCTCCATGTCACATGTTTGCATGTGCCAAAAATTGAATGGATAAATACTCCAGTACTAATGCTACTCAGCACACCACTGAAGTTAAAGAAACACAAGTGCCCCACGCAGCCGTGGCCAATGCTCACAAGCTGAGATTCCTGCTGTGGTTTCCAGCATCCTCAGGCTGGTGTGGAGGCTGACAAAAGGCTTCCTCCATTCTGGAGGGATACTTCAGCCGCTAACTATTTCTACCTCCTCTGGAAGGCATTTTTGCAAAGTCTGTTTGGTGAGCATGTTCCCAAAATGTTTGCTGGGTTGGGCCATGAAGGTGAGACTGCAGGAAGAACATCTAACTCATAGATGCAAATAGGGTGCAAAAAGGTCTAGTTGCAAAGCTACTGCAGGCTGGGAACACTGCTGTGAATGTAAACACCTGTAGGTTTCTCCTAAGTAATGGGTTTCAGAATTAGACAAAAAAGGAGAAGACGTAAATGTGAGAACAAGAAAGGAGGAGAAAGTAACTAGAGACAGCAGAAGGAGATACACTTGAAGGTTGAAAAAAGTGTTTTACAGTGAAAAAGAGAGCTTGACCATTTTAGTTTATCCAAAACTTGAAAGGTGACATGAAGTGTAAGAGCACTTCCACAGGAAGACATCTCTGCCAGAGTCTACAAGGTTGAAGATAGCAAGATGCCAAAAGATAAAAATTAAATAAGAATCAAAATAAAACACTTCCCCCCACCCACTGGTAAGACACCGTCACAAGACTAACAAAGGGTTTGTGGCAGAACTTTCATCCCTTAATCTTTTGGGTGCAGTGCTTTTTCAAGACTTGCTGCAGTCAAATATAAGCCAGACTTTGCCTCAGGTTACAGGTCTTAGAACAATAGTGCCATGATGACATCCTGTAAGGCAGATTAGATAAATCTGTGGGTTTTTCCCTAGTCTTAAGCTAACAACTTGCACAAAGCCTAAGCACTACCAAAAAAAATAGCCACATACAAGACACACAGACATAGATCTGTTGCATTCCTAGAAAGTTTTGTGATCAGAATTGAAATCGTTCAGCTTGCACACAGCCTCATGTGAATAGCAATGAATAAATAATTAAAGCCAAAAGCCATGGCTGTGCATAATTTCAGGACTGGACATACTTACACTACTACTATTATGAAGAAACATTTTAGCCCCTCTTTACCTGCATCTACCCAACACAACATTGAGGAATAAGGATCAAATGTCAGTCCATTTGGTAACCCAAGATCATCTTTCACAAGAATTCTTCTGTTTGTGCCATCCATGTATGAAGTTTCAATTTTAGGAGCTTCTCTGTTCCAGTCAGTCCAGTACAAGTTTCTTAGGAAGGAGAAAAAGGCAACAGTTAAGACAAGGACTTATCTCAAAAGATTGTTGTAATTAAGAAAATGCTAAGAACAGAAAAGTAACACAGAGCCCATTTAAATAAATAAAAAGGGCCATATTACACTTGGATATAGAACTCAAAGTGTAGTAAAAATGTAGCAAATATATTTCCATTAAAAACAAAAGTAGCAAGCACAGACATAAGAAGAAATGGTTTCCTCACATTGTTTAGCTTATGATCAAAATGCTAACCAAAAAGACCTACAGTGCAACAGTTCTGAGGGCCATTCAAAATGTACATCTACATTTTGAGTTCTTCATCTCACTTCCCATCATGTCTGCTCAGGCAAAAACAAGAGAATTTGGCATACATTTGGGATCCATTTGAAATAATATTTTTCTTTTCAGTGTACCAAGTAAGCAACACACAATGGAATGAGATCCCCAGAGAAGGCCATTAACACTCTGATGTTTTACTATTAATAAGCATTTTTAAGTGGTGGGTTTTTTTCCTTGGATGTACATTCTGCGCCTGAGAATTTGCATGGCCCCTCAATGGCACCTTTGTTGTTTACTCCTTAACACACACACAATTTACTATAAGATGGAAGTCCATGATGCCTGACCTGAACCCAGTGCCCTCCTCCATCAGAGGGGTTCTGCATGGAACACAGGTCCATGTCTGTTAAATAATCAGATAAATAAAATTGAGCTTTGCACATATCTCTTGACAACACATCCATACCCTCTCACAGGATCCACGACAATTGCTCTGGGGTTCACCAAACCAGTGTCAAAAAGGATGCGACGCTGGCGCCCATCCAGCCTGGCCACTTCTATTCTATCCAGTTGAGAGTCAGTCCAGAAGATGTTGCGACCTAGATGATCTACAGCTATCCCTTCAGGGCTTCCCAAGTCTGCAGGAGAACAGAGAAAAACATTTCTAGGCATTATATTTATTCCCAGTACACTGTGTCAGCCTCATAAGGATAACCTTTAACAGAGATAAGTTTTTTTCAGTGTTCTGGCTGTGGTCCAACAAAAGCTACTTTATATCACTTGGAAATAATATCACCTCAAAGTTTAAATACACAAAACTCTCATAAAGACACAGCATGAAAATTTCCATACAGAACAAACTTGCCACACATAGAAACTCTACTCAAAGTGGCAGACATAAAAAGTGTTGATAACAGAAATGAACAGCAGATAGTGTCAGAATCTTATTCTACCCTCCTTAGAAGGCCATAAAATATATTTCATAACCCTTACTATTCCTCCTTCTTTAGTACTGGCATACACAGCACCCTTCTGAAAACTGAATTTATGCTAAGTTTACCCAATGCAACAATTGAACAAAATCAAACTCTAAACAGTAGAGACAATGACATTAACTAACTGATTCAATCTAGATCCAGTACTTTGCTTTTGCAGAACTATTCTTTTTGGAACACATTTTAGTGCTGTATGCACACAGTTTTTCTTGGACTGTTAGTTGTTCCAAAAGCAACAGGAAATAGGAGATAATGACCTTACTGCTTTAGCATTAGTAATTTCTAACTTGGATGCAGGATGCAGAAAAAATTTACACAGCTTAATTCAGCCACTATGAGAAACTGCTCTGTTTTTTTCAAGGTTCCATTGAAGAAGATCAGGCAGGCCATGTGGAATGTAAGGAAGCCAAAGACAAGTAAAAAAAAAAAAAAAAATAAGTTTTTG
>WEKY01021757.1:0-61208 GCA_013390045.1 Picathartes gymnocephalus
AGAAAAAAGCAATGGGTAAGATAGATGTATAAACTTTTATATGTAAGTTAAGTGGTCTAATATAAACTGTGTGTGGAATTCTCTGCTTTTCAGCTGTCCAGACTAGGGCAGAATAGCCTTGTGTCTTTATTGTAATTTTGGAGATAAGCTAAAAGAAAGTGTTGAATGGCCAGGTATCTAACACTTTTCAAAATTTAATAATGTGTTCTTATCTTTGTGTTTCAAAGTGACAGAGTCTCTGGCCCAGTCTGTAGTCCACCATTTAAGATGGATAATGCAGAAAGATCTTCTTGGCCAAGATATCTTTCTTATTGGGCCTCCTGGGCCTCTCCGGCGATCTATTGCCATGCAGTATCTGGTGAGTATGTTGGCTTAAATGTCTTGGAGACATTGTTATTAATGTCAGTCATTCTTATTCTAGACAAATGGTAAAAGGTAGTCCTAGGAAATCTTACAGCAAGCTACTTAGGAAGTAAATAAATTTTTTCATAAATATACTTTCCAAAGTTCAGTTTTTGTTATAGACAAATAGAAAGTACAGGCATTTTAATGCATGTTTTTCTGCTTAAACTCCAGGGGGGAAGAAAAAGAGTTGGAAAACTGTGTTACCATATGCTATCACAAATGGAGAAACAGTTTGTTCTCGGCATTATGTATGTTAGAAGATTAAGATATCTGCCTAGTGCTACAGACAACAAATCGTTTTTGCTTCATTACATAAAAAAAGAAATGAAGGAAAGGATTTGGGAGAGAAGTGTTCTGAGTAACATTTGGGAACAGTTATTCTGAGTGATTAGAATAAGTAGATGTGTGTATGATCCTCTCTTGGAATGTGGGTAGGATGTGCCTACAGCCATCTGCATGAACCATAGCAGCACCATGTACAAAATTTCACATTAAAAAGTCAGCACTCTTAAATGATCGGGGGTGGGGGGATGTCTGCCCCAAAATGTGGGTAGGACTTGGTCTGCCGTGAGCTGTATCTGGAATCTGGTTGAGCAGAGAGATCACAAATGGAGGCGTATAAGCAGTTGTCATAAAGATCAGACGTTCCTTTAAAAATCAAAAGACCCTAATTCAAAGGCTAGCTCTCTGAGGTAAAGCATATAGGAGAAAGCTGCAAGATTTTGAGCTTTGTAAAGGAGAGAAAAGATTTTTTAATTCAGCAAATCAGATGTGCTACTTGACAGTTTGATGCGCTTCTTAAAATAAATTATAAGACTTGGTATAACCTACAAAGAGGACTTGGAAAAACACCTGATATCCAGGCATAGGATATAGAATGTGCCTTGTTATTTATGCCACAGACTGTATGCACTTGAGATCTATTAGAAAGGCTGCAGCTTACTGATTCAATGACTTGATGTGAAGGTTGGTCTTTCCAGGGGAGCTGATACATGCTGTGGTGCCTTTAATGAAAATATATAAGCCTGGAAAACTTCTACTTGCTGTTGCTGAAAGCTACTATTTCCATAAATATATATGTGTAGCATTTCAGCATTCCTACACAGGGCTAATTGTTGAAAAACACTCTTTTCCCCCCTTTAATTAAAAGAAAGCGCAACCATATCTACCTGCAGCATAAAGGAATTGGTGGCTTTGTAACCCAATAGGCATTGAAAAAGTGGAAATAGTTTTAATTCAAATTTATATCTTTGCTTTATTTTTTTCATACAACTGTACTTGAAAGCTGCCTGTTAAGAGAGGTCTGTTAAATCAATGGCATCTTTAATTGAGGGGTAAGGGCCAAGACATTTCATTATGATCTGTTTCCTAGGCAGAATGCATGATAACCCAGATATGGAAGTAGCAGAAATATCTGTTGTAAATACATGGGGGAATTGTTTTTATTCCTTTAAGATAGCAAATTCTAAGTATATCTCGTATTGAATCAAAATAAGCAAAACAATAACCTGAGGGTTCTCCTTTCTTAAGTAGTCTATAGTTTTACAGATGCAGAGTGCATCTCATGACAGCCAAGGAAGAGAGGATAAGAATAATATAGTTCATCAGTGTAGTGGCAGAGCATGTGCAGGTAATAATCACAGCTGCATCACACTGTAAGTGTTACTGAATTGTGAGGGCTGAACGTTTCAATCTTTTACAGAAAACTTCTCATTTTTATTTGTGATTTGTAGATGCCGGTTCTTTTTCTGGAACCAGAAGATTAACCTGCAGGACGTTGCAGATGTTCAATGGAAAGAGTGTATAGCTGGTTATTACATTTTTAGAATAGGTTTGGGGAAAATAAAAGTTTATTGAGCAGAAATTCAAACCATTTTGTTTGAGGCAGAACACACTGTTAATATTTTAAAAATAAGAGATATTAGATTTTGTTCAGAGTTATTTCAGATCACTCTGCTGCTGCCTAGAGCTATTTTATACAATTATGCCGTTAGACGTATTCTTAAAGTTGACTTACGCAGGTTCTAGTCTTATTTTTGCAATAACTTTAGACTATTGTCCACAGGAGCTGACAAAGCGGGAGGTTGAATATATCGCACTGTCGAGGGACACCACAGAAACTGACCTCAAACAGCGACGAGAGATCCGAGATGGCAGTGCTTTTTATCTTGATCAGGCAAGTTGCAGTCAGGCACCACCTAGTCATTATTCACAAGTATTTTGAAGGAAGTCATGGTTTATATGATGAAGAATCAGTATGTGGATTGACAGGTTTCTAATGCAAGTAGGAAATCTCTTGCACAAGGACCTCATTATTACCATAAATGTTACCTTTACCCAAATCTAAGATACTCTGTTTCTTAAGAGTGCTACAGGGTTATTTAGACAGACCATTTTTTATATGAGTAAGATCCATTCTGTGCAAGTTAGATAAGCACTGCCCTTGCTATGTCTCTTCCTCAACACCTGCAGCACATTAGATGTACTTCTGAAATGAATCTTCTGATCTAGTTTAATTGTAAAGGAGTCTAGTTCACGTGTTTTACAACTGCTTTGTGTTGTGAAACCCAAGCCAAGCACAGTAAAGGGAGACAATTGGGAGATTGGATTTGAAACCTCACTGCTGATCTGGAAAAAAATAATGATTTAAACACTCCTGCCCTCAGTATTGCCCCAGACCAGTAGCTGATTTAGCACAGCCATAGAGGGACTTGGGTTAGGTAAGATTTCTCTTCATAAGTTATCAATGGCATGTTTCCTTTCTGATCATGCAGGTAAAATACACACTTCATGTGAAATGTCTGTTTTCCTAGATACCTAAAATTTTTATGGAAGTCAGCTTTCTAGTTATGTAGGGTAGGTGAGTTCCTGTAATGTAGTGTGAACTTAAAGGAGTTATCTAAAAGTTTTCAGTTGGTGATGCTAGAGAGGTTAATGATATCACCATTATACAAGCATTTTGTGAGAGAAAACTAGAAAGCTTTGTTCTCTTTTTTAAAGAAACATTTTTCCTTTCTTTTTTTTTTCTTAAATTCCCAATGATCTCTTTTTCAGCCTCCAAACTTTCAAGAAACCTTTAAATAGATTTTCTTGAAACCATGATGAGTGGTTTTGAGTAATGGAAGATCCTCAGAATGAAGAATTGACAGTTAATCTAAATATATTTTATTTTAATTATTTCTAGGACTTCAAATTATTTCATGCTTACCTCATGTGAGGATTGGACAATATGAGATAATCTGAAGTACTGTACTGTGTATTAGGGCTGTAAATGGCTTCTCATTTACCAGTGGATAAGAGCATTTGTGTAGGTTGTGGGCTTAACTCATGGACTAATGTCAGCTCCATGCCTGTCTGCTGTTATGGACAGTGTTATCCCCACACTTGCTACAGGATAGTCAAGGTAATTTACCCATAGTGTAAGAGCATTAATTAACTAACATTTGTAAGAGAACTTTAAGAAGCTCACCTAGATGTGAGATGGTCTGTTACCTCCATATTTGTCTGTAGACTTTGATCTCAGTGTAAGTGTGAGGGAGCTTCGCTTTGTACAGTCTATTTCGAGTCATCTCACTCCAGTGTGAACACTCTGGGAAGATTTGCTTTTTAAGGTCAAGGTCTAAGCTCACCATCTTCCTCAGTGAGTTAGAAATTTTCAGTTGAAAGGTTTTTGCCAGAATCCAGCACAGCAGTACTTCAGACCAAGACTTTCCTTTAGCAAGATACCAAAGTACTAAGATCAATCAGAATCGTTACGTTGTTCCTGAGCTCATGTTTTACTCATCGTATTTATAACCAATGTATGTTTAAACACTAAATGGAATTTAAGTAAATAAATAATTGGTATTTAGATGAACTGTTTTAAAATACTGGAAACATAAAAGGTGAATCTCATAGACAGTGACGTTCCACCTGAAGTTTTCTCATCCTACATTTTAATTAAATAAAATATGATACCTGGTTATGTTTAGAATCATAATAGATCTAATTATTCCATTTTATTATTGAGCTATAAAGTTTTACCGATTACACTGGTGCCTGAATTTCAATGAATTCATTTAATGATTTTGAGGTTTGCAGATGCTGTACTAATTCAGAGCATTACAGAAGCCAGACACTACTCTTCTTGAAACTACATACCATTAACTGAGAAAGGTATTGGTAGAAAGCCTTAACAAAATAATCCCTAAAGAGCTTGGATTGCTCCAGTTGACATAACTGAGACAGAGAAGGGACTCTCTGTCCCTTCAGGATTCATGGAGGGACTGAAGATAGTAGACTGTTTTTCAGATTTTCGTACCATTTACTTTCTGACAGAATCTTGTGCTTGCCCTTCATGTCACCCAAGAGAAGACAGCAGAGCTTGAAAGTCTTCCAGAAAGTTTTCCAGAACATCCTGTGTCTGAATTCTGTGGGTTCAATAAAACTTATCTGTTGTTTAAGATATATGAGGCTCTTTGTAAGCAAGTCATAATATAGTCATGTAGTTGAATAATAATATACTGTAACAAAACCTGGCATCTTGTGACCAGAAAGAGCTTTAATTTAGTGGATCATCAGATCGTCAGACACAGAAAGGTTTGCAAAGTTGTCTCTGAGTGATTGTTAAGATGCTGTAGTTGTTTATAGCTCCCTATTTAATAGTGACAGATTAAATGCTGTAAATTATGATCTCAGAGGTTTCAAATCATCTGCTATGTTTTAACATGAAGTTATGGAATATGATTATGGTTACTTATTTAAAATATATTTGAGAGACAATGATTTGGAAGCGGTTGTTGAAATTCCGTATTGAAATATATACTGAAAGGCTAGTATATCAAATATTCTTGCATGTCAGCATTTCTTAGCACTAGAGTGAATCAAATGGGAGAGTTGGAGTTAGGTAGTTAGAAGAGATATCTGATGAAGGAGGGAAAAAAAGAGTTTATTTACCTCAGAAATAGATCATTGAAATGAAGGTAAACATTGAATTGTCAAATTCACTGCCAATTAAAATATTGTAAAATAAGGAAGTTATGATGAGGTAATGGTGAATTATTTGTTTTAATTCATGTACTGACAGCAGAAAATTCTGCTTTCTTGTCTTAACTTTGGGCCATTAATTTTGGCTTTCAGCTGTTAATTCACTGTTAAAAGCCTCAAAAATGTCGTTATTGCTGTTACAGAGCTAATTAAATAACCTCTTGGTTATTCTCTAATTTATTGCATGGGTTAATTATGTTGTATATCAAGTAATTAGGTAGAATTACTTTGTACTACATAAATATTCAAATGGAAAATATTCAAATTTTACTTTTATTCATAGAAGAGCTTGTTTTACAAAATGATTTTCTGCTTCTATAACTCTGACAGGTAAGCTGTCAGCTTCATTGAACCAATATGAAGATTCTAATAGCCTACTGTATTTCCAAAAATTAGAGAATTAGATTTGATTTTTTTTGTCTTTTTTCCCCCCCATTTTTGATGTAGTTTCGCTTTTTATTTTGTGTGTACAATTACATAAGTCACATCCCTGGTTTAAACTCTTATTACTACAGCCTCTTACATTAATAATTATTACATCTAAGGAAATACTACATTTTTTTAATGTCGTAGGTACGTTTGGGAGAGCAGCTAAGCCTTAGGTTAGCTCTTAAGTGCTTGAGAGGTGTATTGCTCCAGGATTGTGTTGCAAACCACATTGTCCAGAATGCCTGTTTTTGTTTACCCTGTATCTTCCAGCATTTATATTAAATGAAGGAAGCTTCCCAAACACAAACCATGTAACAAGTGTACAGTCTTTTCTGTTCAAGACAATCAAATTAACTGAGGCTGGAATAAGTAGAAAGATGTCATATGGTTATATGGTGAAAAATTGAAAATACAGTGTCATGTGTCTGAAGATTTGCTGATTAAGCTGCATCCACTGAGTGGATATATATGTATATCACTGTCATTTCTGTCTGTACAAAATTAGGCTCTGTTTTGCAGTATCTTTAAACTATGTGAACACACTCGTTTTAATACAATACTTTTACATCCCTAACTGCACCAGCATCATAAGTTATACAGTGATTAAACGTAAAATTGATTGTCAAGGTACCAGAAGAATAATCTTCTGACACAGCTTGAAAGACATCATGTAGTAAACAATTAAACACCCAGAGTGACAGAATGACAGCTTAAACTATCCTGTCTGTAAAATGAACATAACATGAAATCCCCTGGAGCAGCACTACACAGACATGAGTTTGGCTGCTTTTAAACAAAGCAAATTAGAAAGGGAATTATAAAATAAAATGTGAGATTAATTGAATGAAATGATAATCATACTGGAGAGTGAGATTATAATATTTGAGAGCGTATGTGTATATACATATGTATGTATGTTTGTATATACGGATAAATAGCTTTCTGTATCTTACTAAAGAGATGGATAAGAATGATTCAGCTTTTAAAAAAAATTAAGCACTGGGTAGAAATAGTGCGATTCTGTGATTTATTAACTTACTGCCTTGGAGGTGACAATGGATTTTTGTTGTGCTGGTAAGTTACCCACAGCCACACTGTCATGAAGTATAACTTCATGGACTGACTCTCACTGCAGTATCTGTGTAACTAGAACAAGAAGTGAGATAGTGAAGTCTGTAAAAGAAGAGACAAGCAATGCACTGCTCCAAAAGTGTGAATGTTCCTATTCATTGTCTTATTTTGTCCAACACCGGAGACAAAGAGGGAAATACTAGGTGAAATCAACAGTATTTGGATGAAATTAACCTTTATTGATGTTAACATAATATATCTTTTATCTAAAAGAAAAATGCATGTTAAGGACCCCTATATGGTAGCCTCTTAACTCGTAGAAGTGATTTTAGTGTAATCATTTGCAATAGTTCATCCATGCTTCTGAAAGTGTCAGCATTCAACTGAATTTGTTAGGCTAGCAGCTCAGACTCTGGTATCTTGTTTTGATGTACAAGGCGTATAGATGAATGTCTGTGAGGAATATTAGGATCATGTATTTATAATTCCTTATAAAAAGTGTGAGATTCTTACGTTTGTCTCTGTTACATGTATATTCCACTTTCTTTTCAGCTGTTTTTTCCTACTATGGAGAAAGGAGCAATACTTCATAATATGTGGGATCATAATATCCATAGGCAGTATGAACTCGATGGATGGTGCTCTGAGTCAAAGTGATTTATGAGTGATAACTAACTTCATAATTTTTAGATATCTGTCAAGTACTTAATTTCCTTTTCATTTTGCTACTCATTGGGAAGAAAAATTTAAATTGCCCTTCTCTCTTATTCCTGTCCAGAAAATAAACCTTCCCTAGGTTTATTTCTCTGTACGTATTTATACTAATAAATCTGTTAAGAACCTCAGTTTGCTTTCTGTTGGGCCTGGTTTCTAGCCAAGAGGCAAAATGTTTCACATATCTGATGTAACTGTGCTGTTGTACTAAGGTACTTGGTGTAAAGCAGCTAAAATAGCTGCACCCTGCCAGCTTCTTGTAAATACAGTTTGCAGGCACTATTGCAAAAACACTCGACTGTTGTGTTAGGGTAAGGGATAATGGAAGTAAAACGGATCACTTTTCCAAAAATGGAAAAAAAAATTGCGTGGAGGAAGGTGAAATAAGTGACTGGGGAAGCAAAAATCAATGACTGAATTGAAGGACTGTTCCAGTTCTTGTCACATTTACATTTATGTTCTCACCATATGTTGATTCACTTCCTAGGATAAACTTTTCTGGCCAAGTTTTCTGATTTGAAACTCCAATAAATTCAGGAGTTTATTTCTTTAGCTGCTTTTCATTCTGTTCCATGGTATTGTGTCATGAAATAGATGCTCACCAATTCAGGCCATTCATCCTCACTGAAACACTAACTACTGCAGGCAGCTGGATTCCCTCTTTGGATACCAGCTAGCCTGGCTGATAGTATTCTGGTACTGCAATTTCTCTATCTTTTGTGGGTTTTTAAATTGAAATAAGAGTGGATAACAGTATCTGCTCTGTAATTTTGCTAAACTCACAGGAGAAAAATAGCTACGAAACCTACCCAGATAACACTTGATTAACTCAGTGGGGAGGTAGGCTGAATAGTGAAGATGTAGCCCCCTGCTCCATTACAGGGGGAGAAAAAGGTTGAATTAGTTCTTAAGTTACCTTTTTAATTTGATTAATCATATTAGGTACTATTACATTGATTTTCAGTAAATATGAACATCACATTTGGAATATGTGTAACTCAGTATATTTGTGACCTAAGTAGAAAAATGCAAAACTGTAGCTAATCATCATCTACAAAGTGAACAATTTTGTGGCAAAAGATAGAATACACATTTTTGAATGGTAGGTCTGTTTGTCATCTCATCTTGGAATGGCATTATACATTCATAACTTTTTTATTAAATACATTCCATTTTTAACAATTAGCACAAGATTTTAAAAATATTTAAGGAAAAAGATAACATTACGTTTTCATTAAAAGGTGACATTTTAGCTTTTTAAGTGGCTGAATGTGGCTTTAGTAGGCCTTTATCTTACTACGCAGCTTTTGCTGATACTTTTGTTTTGGAGGAAGCCTGTTCTCATATTCAGTCATTTACCGGCAGTTCCGATCAACTGTGGAAGTCCCAGGTGACTGGAAGTTGGCGGATGTGACTCCTATCTGTTAGAATAGTCTGAGCAAATTTGTGATTGTAGGATTCTATTGCTTTAGTCCAGTAAGCAGTCATCTATTTAAATGTGGCTCAGCAGGTTTCTAGTTTGCTCAACTCATAAGGGAAAACAATAGCTAGGGAATTAAGAGGTCTTAAATCTGAACAAATACCTTGAAATATAGTCTTTGATGTAGACATACCATTAGACATGTCTTTTACACATATCTTGAAAGTCTAGCAAAGTAGTTTACACAGCAGGAGACAGTAGAAGTTCCTAATATATTCCATTCTGCATCTCTGTCATTTCTTTTCCTGGTATCTTTTACTTGTTGGGTGGTTTTAACAATTTAAATTTTAAAGGTTCAATTAATTGTATTTGACCCATGGAAACGAATTTAGAAGATAACAATTTCCTCTGAGATTTGTGATATTTGTTAGCACGGTAGGTTACAGGGACCCAAACCTGCCATCTCTGGAAGATAGATTGTACCATGTATTTAATAGTTTGAGTTTTGTCAGCCTGCTGCAGCCAGTCAGAATCATGTTAGCTCAAAACCAGCCGAAGTTTTGCGTTGTCTTTACCAGATGGTTGTTCAGGAGCTCTTTTCCCCATAAATTACATCTGGACATTACATTGTTGTGATGTTTATGAGATATAGAAATGAGTGGAAAGACTTGGGTGAATGAGTTTGTGTGGGATATTGTGCAGGTGGTGGGAATGAGATATTGCATTGGAAGAGACATCTGAAACGTAGGCTGCTGATGTAGAGAATCCTTACCTCATTAGTTCTCATGTTCACTGAGTTGCTTGTACTGTTGTTTTTCCATGTTCTTATGGTTGCTGTGCTTGAGATGTCATTACAGGGATCCAGTTTTCAGAGCAGGGGCAAGGCATCATCTAAAAAACCCTAAAATGTACCTTGACATAGCTCCTTGAAAAGACACAGTTATTGATTACTGTTGAGCAATTTCTAGCCTTTCAATTATAAAGGAATTCTGAAATGTAGCCTGTCCATCATATTCTGAATGATGCCCAGATTTGAAAAAAGTCCTTTGGAGTTCCCCAAGAACCTTCCTCATGGATTTCAGGACAACCAGAATTTTCTGGTGTGCAATAAGCATTTTCCTGAGAGAAAAGAACTACCACTTCAATTCTGGTATGTGAAAACTATACTGCTAAAATTCTTGTGGCTTTACACGCTATTTTAGTAAGCTATATAAAAATGTCTTCCTTTCTCCAATGTTTTTACATTTCAGTGTGTGCATTGTGGTGAGCTTTTTTTCTGTCCTTCTTCCTGTTCTGACACTATATAACTTCATCCATATGCTTATGCACTGTGATTTATGTCAAAATTGGGGTTCACAGCTTCCTGCATTTGTCATATTTTGCACTGCTCACCATGGTTCAGTCACAGGAAAGTCAGTGAAAGGTTGTCGTGTTCCTAAGGTTTTTTTTGCCTTTAAAGATAAAACTTATATTTTTGTAGGTGCAGTGTGAAACCATCATAAGCATTCTGCCTAATGTATTTGTTGCATAAAGCCATTATGATGAGAGAAGTGCTGTGTAAAGTGTTTCTGCTCCCAGCCTGTGGTAGCTGCAGGTATTCCCTGGAGTAGGTATCCAGGTTACCATCCTTCCAGAGCTCTGGGAGCACAGGTGGGAGGTAGCAGCATCTGTCCTCCAATAAGCAAAATAGTCCCCTTGCTGCAGTGACAATAAATCTGAAAACAAATCTGAAACGTTTAACAAATCCTTCTTGGCCTTTTAACAGGAATGAATATGTTTAATCTCAGATTTAACGACAAGGTTACATGATATAAACCCCCCTGTCAAACTTGCAGCTTATGTTAGACATCTAGGGTGAACAAAATTCGTGAGAGAGGGGGTCAATGCAACTTTCTCTGGGTTCTCATTATAGAATTATGGAGATTTGTTTCTTGGAAGCATTTTTAAAATATTGATTTTAAGTGACAGATTGCAAACTTACTTTCCTTCCTCTGATTTTTTAAAATTTAAAAGCATTTTAGCTTCCATACCAATCCATCAATACGTAGCTAAAACTGATGTTTTCAGAGGATGCCTTGTAGTATGCCTAACTTATTGGAAAAACTTACTACTCATTACCAACTAGAATGCAGAAATAGTGTAATTCAGCAAGAGATATTTCAGCTGTTCTGGTCTCAAGAGCAGACTTTATGCTACCTAACACAAGAACTTTAGAGGTAGATGAAGTGTGCATTTACTTCATTGTATTTTAGAGAACAATTTCCAGTATTCAGATATGCTTTGAAGATAAATGAGAGCAGACAGCACATCCGAGTAAATTAGTGCCCAGGGGGTGGTGGTGGCATCATTGTTATGGGGTGTCTTTGATTAAGAAAGAAAAAAACATGGTTGTGCATTCAACCTTTCCTGAATATGATTGTAAAAGGTACATATAGGTAGGCAAAGATCATTTGAAATTTTGTTTTCCTGAGAAATAGAATTTTGAATAAAAGCTTCAGTTTCCAAGCTCTGTACTTTTTAGATTTTGATCCTGTAAGCTGATGATCAGCAGTCAGCGCAGTGGATGTGGTAAGCTGCTTCTCAAGATTGTGCTGCTAATGGAGAGCATCCTTTTTCTCGAAGTTAATGATTGTTATATGCTTCCTAATACTTGCTGTCTACCCCTACAGCAGATTCTCTTCATATACCAGTTCAAGAGAGAGGTTTCTGTTAGTACTGAAAGCCTGTTACTTCAGCATATCCATAGTGTGCATCTCAACATGAGTCAACAAGATTCTATGGATACTCAAAATATTTTGAAACCATATGAACAGAATGTGTATTTTCCTCTGACTAGTAAAAATCAGTCATAAAGTCTTCATAGACTTATAATATGCAGAATCCAACAAGCTTGGCAAATAAATTGTTTGTTAAAGCAAGTTCTGGCTCTATCTCCAAGCTGCATTTAGACAAAATAGCATTTTGTTCATGCCAGGTATTGGACTGTCTGCTGTTGACTCAGGTTTTCTATTCAAGCAGGTTGGAGCAGATTTTTGGCAGGACCAATGACTTTCCTAGGGAAGAATGTTAGAAAATTTGTTCTTTGTGCACGTTTTATGGGATGAAGAGCGAGGTGTTTTATGTTGCCTGTTAGGTAGTGTATGATGTCCTGAATGAAGAAAAAAATTCATTGTTTTTTTTAAAGAATTACTGGTTCGGTGGAAGAGAAATAATCTGAGGGTTAGTCCTTGTTTAATGGCCTTATTCCAGGTTCCTCTGACACTGATTATGAGGCTAGATATAAAATGTTGTCTTTCTAAGAAGGGAACTTGATCTGGAGATCTGTACCAGGATTTACGAGTGCCTTTTTTCAGTAATGTTTGCCGGAGTCCAGTTTAGTTACATTAGGAATCAGGAATTCTTTCCATCTTAATAGTGATGTGAAAAGTTTACTCTGTGGCTAATTTGCCAGTTGTTACTTATGCTTCTAAATTGTACAGAAGCATCTTAATTAGTCTTATTTAGTGTTGTGGTTTTACACCAACCAGAAATTAAACTGCAAGTAAGCCTCTTGCCTTCTCCCCTTCCCCCTCCAGTGAGAGAGGAACAAAGTCCGAGATACAGGTTGAGATAACAGTTTATTGAAAGCAAACAGCAATGGAATAAGAAATGCACAGTAAAAGCAGCAATATTAACTACAAAAGTATACAAAAAAAAAAAAAAAAGGTGCTTTACAGACAAAAGGTGTTCACCACCTCAGCCTCGTTCTGGCTTCCCCAAAGACAAGATGGTGGGTGCTCCCACAGTCAGTGTTTCCCATCACTAGCTCTGAGAATGAAAAACAATGATGAACAACCCCCTGAAAACCAGGTCACATTGCACCATGCCACCTGTTTCTGGACAGCTCTGTTGGGACTCCCTTCCATGTGTCACCACTGCTTTTGACCAATCCATTCCTCTGGGGCTTGGTTTGGGCTGAGTTCCTCTCGTCCTGGTTTTGCTGCCGCTTCATTCCCCATGGCCACTTCCCACACTGGCACCGTGCTGTGCTGGCTCTGCTGAGGTTTGACTGTGTGCCAGCTCCACTTCCAGACTGCTCTGCCAGGCTCCACTGGGCTCAGCTGCATTCGTCACCCAGAGCCACACTCTCCTGAGGGGTGGGAGGGGATGGGCAGGTGCAGGGGAGGGCAGGGTCCACATGGATGGTCCTGGCAACCTGGCCCAGAGAGGGAGAGAGTGGAGACAGTGTCCCACTCGTGGTGTGTGCTCACCCTTTGCTTCCCCTGAAGCCACGCCCTGTGATGACCTGTGTGGTATAGAGCAGCAGCCTGGCCATGCCCATGTGGCTCTGAGCTCTAACCCCTCTCTGAAACCAGGGCAAGTGTCTTCTGTGTCTCCTCAGATGGGTGTCTGAGTCAGCTCTGTGCTTTAAACGCATGCAGCAAATAATTTGTTGTGCTGAACTCATCTTTGTTTCTACTTTATCTGTATGCCTTTGTCCTTTATACATCTGCTTTCATATGTAATTTTTTGGTGGGTTATTCTTGTATTCTGGTGCTTCTTCGTTAATCTCATATCTCTCTTCTTTCTCTCTGACCTATTTTTTGGCATCTATTGTATTCATCACAGATTTCCATCTAGCATTATATGACAAGTTCTTCTGTAGGAGTTTATAGGAGACATGCTGGGAAAAGATTTCATTTTTTGTCCCTTTGCAACTGTGCTTGTGTGTAAAATTGTGTTTAAATGTGATAAGAATGCACAAAAGGCTCTGGTGCCTCTAAATGTTTACTGTGCCCAAACCTGCCACATTATTATCTGCTTAAACTTCTGCAAATTGGAAGAAGACAAGAATGCATTGTATTTCAGAGTCTTTTACTGAGCAGTAATTATGAATATTAGATATTAAGTGTACTTGATATCTAATATTGTGCATTGTCAAGTATATTGACATTAACTCAATATACTTGAGATAATGGCATTGTAACAAAGTTGCACAAAACCATCAGCACCAGAGGTTAGTTTTATATTTTGGCTCCATGTTAAGAAGCAACCATATATAAACAACCAATAAAGTAGAAAAGAAACCATTTTCTAACCCTAGGTCTTCAAAGGATTATCAAGTTAATGGCTGCATTTTTATTTTGTAGAGAGCCATATTCAGTCAAGGCGGATAATTTTAAATCCTTTTAATTTTATCACTCTTTCAGAAATCTGATTATTTGTATCACTATCTTGCTTTCATCATCCATGTTTGGTTTCAACAGACATTCTAATCAAACTAAAGTGATGTTCTGAGGATGAATTATGCTGGTGCATATTCAGAAAAATCTAAAGGAATACTGGACTTTTTTCTATATATCTTAATATAATTGTAAAAAGGTAAAATCCCCTTGATTGTATGTTTTCTGTTAAAAATGCTATCCCACAATTGTTTGGTGGTGTTAAAATACCCAAAAATGCCGAATATTAAGTGACATCAAGAAGAAGGATGCCACATATATATATATATATATATGAATACTGGAACTTAACTTCTGTCAGTCCCCATAATAGTTAGGCAGTAAAACTCCAGCTCATGAATGTGTATCACTGTTAAAGGTGGTCAGATGTCACCCTTCCTGATCACTACTGATGTGCGTTGTATTGATTCTTACAGAAATAAATGTTGTTTTGGGAAAGTTCTTGGAAGGACTTGGAGGTTCTTTTTCAACAGGATTTAATGAAATATGTCAAGTTTATTTCTATTAAAATGTTGTGGGATTTTGTTTTTTTTAAAAAGTGTGCAGTTCGTGCAGCTACTGAAGGCCGAATCCTTGTTCTGGAAGGCTTAGAGAAGGCTGAGCGGAATGTCCTGCCAGTGTTAAACAATTTGCTGGAGAACAGGGAAATGCAGCTTGAAGATGGTCGTTTTCTCATGTCTGCAGATCGTTACGACAAACTTTTGCAGGTATGGAAATGCTGTTTGGATTTTCCTTTTTTTTTTCCTCCTCCTCTTCCTGGTAGTGCTGGAATATTATTATGTAGGAGAGAGTGCTTAGGAGTCAGATGGAAGAAATCTCACCAAGGTTTCTGCAGTTTTTTTCTGGGACATTTTATAGAATGAAGTGGGCAGGGTGAAACCTATGCAAGAATTTGAACTGTTCTCAACAACAAGAAGTTTTCATCTCCATGTTGTCTATATATGAAAAGGACTAGTCCATGTTAAACTTGTATGAAGCCTGTATGTTTTTAAAATGCGAAAGCCAAATGTACTTGTGAAAAGATTTTTAAGTTGAAATTGTTGCCATGAAGTTCAGATAATGCTTCAGCATGGCAATAGCCTTGTTGCTAAGCTTTTAAAATATTAGGATACCAAAAGAATGAGGTCATGATGACCATCTTCATATTCAGTCACTATATTGGTGCTGTTTTGCCTTTAATTTGCAAAAATATATGTAAACAGCAATCTAAACTATAGAAAATGGTTAGAGGCTTTTCCTTTGATGGGAAATGGGATTTTATTGTCTGTTGTCATGACTACTCACAGCCCAAAGAAATGAAAATGGTTTGAGTCCCACTGCTTGAGTGGATACTCTTCAGGTTTTTGGGAACCTCAGTAAATTACTTCTTTGGATAGTTGTAGTTGTACTTTGCATCTTCTATGTACTGTAGTTTTCAGTCACATACCTGTCAGTCTGACATCTGCTTGCTCACCTGCTTGCTCATGTTTCTGTCTGTCACCTGTGGATAGGTGTATGATTCAAACCCATGTGGCACAGCAAGGAAATTCACAATAAGCCTTTAGTCACTGATCTTGATTGTATGAAGTTGCCAGCTGTGCTGAAGTACCATAGTGAATTTCTGAAAATATATATTATTTCTTATGCCTTTCATCTGTGGGTAAAATTCCTCTGATCTATGCCTCTTAAAAAAAATTCTATAATATTTGATTAGTAGACACAGTTACTGGAAGCATTATTATTATATTTCAAAAATAAACTTTTAAAATGTAATTGCATTTAAAGAATGAAAAAGCGAATTCAAACATAGATTTGGTTGTAAAACATCTCTCTTCCTTTTAAACACTTTTCTAATGATTAAATGTTTCCAAACAAGTGCCTCAGGGCACACTGATAATAGTATATGAATTAAATAAATCTCTTGCAACAATACTAAATCTAATATTGTTGTTTCATTCTTTGGGGACTTATTGTATTATATAAACTAATGTTCAATTTTGCTTCTCCTGTGTGAATAATTACTGTGCATTTAGGTCTGAAGGAAATGTATTCATGTATAGTTTCAGGGAGGACTTAACTATGATGTAGACAGAGTATATTTTTGCATGCAAAGAATCCTTTGCTTGACAACAACATTGAATGTCCTCATGAAGGAAACTAGTTCTGTATTACTTCATATAATAAAGTGTCATCTGTGAAGCTTCTAAAATGGAGATCTCAGTTGCCTTTAGACTTATAAGAGAGGGAAAAAAGAAGAAAAAAAGCCTTGTTCCTTATAACACACTTATAATGTTTTAGAATTAAATAAATTTTGTGGTCAGTTTATTTTCTGTTCTTTGTAAAAAGAGTGTTGCATTTGTACATTTTCACAAGATGTAATCTAAAGTAACATCACAACAGACACCATCATCTCTAGGGTTTTTTTGGTCAGAATGCTACAGGTCTGAAAGCTGTACCTAATTAAGCGTATTTTCCATGCTCATTTTGGAAAAACTTGTTTTTATCATCCACAGATTTGACCAGTTCAAGTCTTTCTAGCCACTCTGCATGAAAGACGAGAACATTTGAGAAATTACCCCATTTAGACTGAAGGACTGGGGCTTTTGGTTGAGCTGGAGCTTAGTCATCCTAAGTTTTTAATGATGCAATATGAGTTTTTTTCTTTGTGTTGCTTTGTTTTAATTTATTCAGGAGCATACAAAATCAGAGTTAGATGCATGGAAGATTGTTCGGGTTAGTGAAGATTTTCGAGTGATAGCCTTGGGCCTGCCAGTACCTAAATACACAGGTAACCCTTTGGATCCACCCCTTCGCTCTCGATTTCAAGCTAGAGATGTTTATCATCTACCCTTTAAGGTGAGTGTTGTAGCAGAAGACTGGATCATTTGTATTGAGTAGAGGTAGTATTCTGATGTTATGTTTACTTACCTCACCTCTGGAAAGAATTCTTGGGTAATAAATTTATCTTAAAGTGCGTTTTTTATGTTTTCATATTGCATAATAAATTCCTGACATGCAGTCTTAGAGTTGCCATGGAATGCTGCAGCAGAAAAAGTAACTTCCATAACACAGCCCTAAAAGAAAGAATTTGATTTTTTTTATTCTTAAATAAAATTAATTCTGTGTCAAGGAGTGAGTAAAATCCTCATGTCTAAATTAGAGGGAAAGATAGAAAATGCTTCATATCATGACCTGTGACCCACAGTATGATGCCAAAATTAATTTACGCTGTGATTTTATGTTCTATTTCCAGGACCATCTTCAGCTATTATATTCAATTGGCTCAAACATTTCCACAGAGAGGTAATTTTTTATAATAATAATACAAAAAAAAATTAATGAATGAAGAAGCTATGCCCTTTCAGGATTCCATACTATTTTTGTGTCTCTACCACTGCATAGAGACCAGAAATGAAGAAATTTTTATTATGTGTGGGCATATGCTCACACAGCTTTTTGTATGCAATCTTTATATAATGAATCCTTAATGCTTTAGTACTTTGGTCACACATTATTTGTTTACACTCAGAAGTAGTTTCAGTATCGTTTACAGTATTTAACTTTTTATGCCTTAGTATTTTACATATAGATAGTGTGTATAAAACATTTTCCTTTGCAGAATTTCTCAGCTCCTGTCTTTTGCTACAACTCTCTGCTCTCAAGAATCTTCTACATTGGGACTTCCAGATTTTCCTTTAGACAGCTTATCGGCTGCAGTTCAGATTTTGGTATGTGCATACACGTGCTGTGAAACTGTATGGGTTTAAAATTTCTCAGAATTAAATCTGGTTTATTCATGTTGTTAGAAGAAGATTAACATGAATATTTAAAAAAGAACCTGAAAAAACTAAGAATAGTTTGAGGGAGAAGAATCTCAGTCAGATACCTCTGGATAATACTTTAACCAAGCACATAGCATAATACTGAAGGACAAAGTATGGTATGACATAAGATTTGTGTTGTTATTAAATGCATCTTAGCGCTCAATTTTTTATTTTTCCCCCTTTGGTAAATCACCTTATCTGACTTCAGGGCATCTACAGTTCATCTGATGACACTGAGCTAGTGAGTGGAGAGAAATAAAAAACACAACCTAAAAGTGATTTGGATTTAATGTTACACATGTAAATCAGATTGATTGCATTACAAAGACACCTATTGCTCTCCACTGACACCTTAAAGGACCCAAACCAAATGTGGACATAGGAAACAGTTAAATTGTATGAGATGAAGCCTACGTTAGGTCTTTGGGCTGACTGTTGGATTTAGAATAAACAGAATGGAGGATTATATGAAGATGCAGGCTGTGCATCCTCAAAGATGCAGTGCTTCCTGACAGCTGAGTCCAGAGGGAAATAGGAATTGTACATCTGCAGAGTTCACAGTGACAGGTCAGGCAGGTCAGGACTAAAGCTGTGTCAGTCTTTCTGCTTTCTTGGATAGTCCTTTGTCCTTTGGACTTTATAATTGCATAATAAAAAATTAAAGACAAAATGGAAGGTGCCTCCTGGAGGAAGTCAGGGACATGACGTCTGTATAAAGAGAGAGGAGTTGGTGCCCTTTTGCATGCAGGAAGATATAGTCAACCCAGGAGGGTGAAATACCAGAAGAGTTTCTCAGACCTTCTCTCCAAGGTGCAGGTGTCTGTAGAAGGAACTTGGGATCATTCTCTGTTGTCTCATGTACAGTCATTTTACCTATGGTAGTGCTCAGCAGCAGATCACTTCCTACATATTTTATTAGATTGTATACATTAACGTATATTAATTACCTGTGTTACTGTGGTGCTCTGTTCCCTCAGTTGTGCTGGATGCTTACAGACAAAATTAGTTTTCTGAATTAGGGGTCCCACATTAGGTATTAAGAAGTGATGAAAATTCAAGATCAGATAAATGAAGTAGTATTTGGAGAGCTTTAGGAAAAAAATATTGTTGGATTTTAAAATAAATTGCAACTTTTTATTCTTTGAGCCACAAAGTGAAAAATTATTTTTAAATGAATGCCATATGGCTTTCACAGTAACAGAAAGAAAATGAGCCCTAAGCTATTATCTAAACTATGGAGTGAAGGAAGCATTTTATTTTAAATTAGAGAATATGAAGAGTATGGTGTTACCATTGTATGACATGTCTTTTTTAGGTAGACAGAAACTGTTTCTTTTAGAATTAATTTTAATCATTTGTATTTCTAAGCTGTGCTCAGTGATTTCGAACTACATCATTTTTTCTTTGTATGCTGGGTCAGTGCCATACTCTGCTTCTAGTTTAGTTGGTCTAACTGTTTAAAATTGTGAAGCGAGTGCATTGTGATGACTAGTTTCTTATCTTCTGTCATAGATTCACATAGTACCAAAACATAATTTCTTAGTTTGAGAACTTCTGCCTGATGAAAGGGAAATTTTTTCATAGGGTCCTGTTCCAAAGAGGCTTATTTTACACATTCCATTGTAATTATTACTAATTTGAGATAATGTGGAAAAATTACATGGTATGTCTTCATCTATAGATGGAGGGCTTTTGAAATGCAGTACGGGGCTCCCTGGTCCTTGAAGCTGTACTTTTACAACAATAATGAATAAATGAATGAAATAAATGGTTTGTTTTTACTGATTTTTCTATTTTATGTGGAACATTATAAATAGTGTTACTGCTTATAAATTGAATTGCGCATTTCATAAAATATGCGTCTCCTGGCTTCATTTCCAAGGAACTCTTCTTTCAGTGGTGTGCTTATGTAAATCCAAGTGTATAACTGAAAATCAGTTAATTTTATTTGAATTGTTTTATTTGGTTTGATGAAGGCTTAAAAGATAGTGCCAGTCAAATGACTGTTTTCCACTTGTGCTATACACAGTAGTTCTTAAAATTTGCAAGCCATTTTTGAAGCAAACAATCAATACTTACCTCAGAGAGTTTGGAACGCCTTTTTTCTATCAGGAAAGGCTTTATGCATAGTGCCTTCAGTAGTCATAAGTGCGTTTCTCTTTCTTTATTACTGCAGCAAAATAGTAAAATGTTTGTCTAGCAACTGGCAAAAGAGTTAGTACTTAAATCTAACAAGGAGATAGTAAAAAACTGTTTGGTTTTTTTTTTGTGTTTGAAAAGGTCAAGCATATGTAGTTATTCTTTTCAAAACAAAACGGTTTTAATCAAACTGTTTAGAAATTTCTATGAACTGATTTGCTGAGTAGAATTGGTACAATATAATAGAATCAAAATTAAATATTAAAAATTGCTGTGAATGTGTAGATCTTTATTGAAATACAGAATTCTTGTCATATGGTTTCTTTTCTAGTAATACTGTGAAACTCATTTACCTGTGGTGGGATTTGTCTTATCTTGGCCATATTTGTCTTTAGGTATCTGAGCCAGTCACTGTAGCTTCCATTTATGCACAGGAAAGAAAATAATTTCTAGGACATAGTTCTTCTAATCTACTTTGGACATTTACATTATAATGAATTACACCTGAGAAGTGCCTGTTTCGTCATCTAGTTGAATACTGCTTGTGGTTTATGTGTTGCCTGTACAGTCCTATTTTAAGTTCAAAGCTCTGCAGGATTTTGGGTTAATGGCTGGTGACAATAATTTTTTCAATTTTTATCTTTAAATTTGAATTAGGATTCCTTTCCTATGATGTCAGTCCAGCATGTAATTGACCGGCTTTACCCCTATAATATTTTCCTTGGAAAGGAAGGCAGGACTGCAGTCAAAGACATGTTAAAAGTAAGTATTGCACAAAATATTTATATTATGATTCCAGGGAGTGATGGATTAGGGGAGTAGTTCTCCTGACTAATGTTCTTCTCCACTTCTGTATAAAAATGGAAATCTTGGGTAAACTAAATGGCTACATTATTGCTGATGCTTAAAACTTTCATAACAGTATTTTAAAAGCCCTCATAAACTAGGTAGTTTCATTATAGTGAAAGGTGAAACCTCTAGGATCTTTGGAATATTTAGACCTCAGTTAAAGACTACAGAAAAGTCCTCATTATATAATAAAGTGGTTAATTAATTTGAAAGTAGTTACTTGTATGATTAAGGTAGTCAAATGCTTAAAAAATACCTCTGGCATTTGATGTTTAAGAGAAGATTCTATAAAGACTGTAGATATCACAGGCACAAAGTACATCCTCTATTGCATGATTACAGATTGTATTAGTCTCTGGATTTGGCCTGTGTTATTTTTTGTTGCTTGTTGTTGGTCAGATCTGTTGTGTTGGTTTGTCCATGTTTAATAGTAGCTTACAAAGCCTATAATTATGGTGGGTTATTTAATTTATCTTTTAAAACTCAAGCACCATGTCAGCTTTTTTTAACATTTTATTATGTATGTAACTACATGTGTTGCTGAAAATTAGCATTAAAGCATTTTAACCAGCTCTTTCAGTCCTAAGAATTAGATGTTATTTCTATGTTCATATTTGGAAATAACCAGCTTTGTAGCTAGTAAATATTTGGTTTTCCTAAAACCAAGCTTATGTGTCAGGGAAATGCTTGCAGCCCATCCCTGCTGACACGTTCATTCCCCCTTCTCCCCGCTCCTATTTGCACTGGAGTTCAGTCTTGTATTCCCTATGTAACTGGGCTGCTCTCTGACTTGTCTTCCTCAGTATTGGGATGGACAGTCCTTGCACTAGATTAGGAGGTTGTCCTGAATGACTTCCTAGCTTTTCTGAACCATCAAAGTTGACTCCTGTGGAATCCTACCTACCACTTCTCTGAATTAGCCAATATGGCCTGAAGTCCAGGACCTGAAGTCCTTTGTCACTTGCCTTCAACTGTTGCACAGGAAGTTCCACCTGAATATGAGGAAGAACTTCCTTACTGTGTGGGTAGCCCAGCACTGGAACAGATTGCCCAGAGAGGGTGTGGAGTCTCCCTCACTGGAGATACTCAAGAACCATCTGGACTCAATCTTGTGCCATGTGCTCTGGGATGACCCTGCTTGAGCAGGGAGGTTGGACCAGATGACTCCCTGTGGTCCCTTCCAACCTGACCCATTTGGTGATTCTGTGACATGCTTTCCTTCCACCACAGTTTGGGGTAATTGAAGTTGCCTATAAAAGCAGTCATCTGTGTGGAAATAGACTTCTGTCTGTTAGCAGAGCAGTAACAGTCACTTCTATCTTAATATGCCTTTATTTTAAATACTTTGTCATTTTGTTTATTCCTTTGGTTACAGGTAGTGAATGACTTTGTGTTCAATACCATCAGCTTCATTTTCTATTTCTTTTCTTTAACTTTGTGTTGTGCATGCTTTTGCTTCTTGTATATGACAGGTTGATTTGGTGCGGAAAAATTTCTTTCTCAATAATAATCTGCTTTTAAATACCTCATTATTAAATTTTTCTGTGTTAATTTTCCTCTTATTTAAAAAAATCTTTGTCATCTCTACCTTCACAAACTTACTATGTCAACAAGTACATATAATCTTACTTGGAATTTTACTCTATTTGCACACCACAAATCTTGTTAAGCACAGAACCTTCAGTATTACAGAAAATAACTGTTTGTATTGAGGAATGTCTGTTTATAATGATGTTATAATAATTGCAGCTCCAGAACTGTATAAATTTTGGTAAGAGGTTATTTTTTCCTTTCTGTAAGAATGATGAGAGAGAGGAGTCTAGCAGAAGCAAGGGGATTTCTTATTCTGCTTTTCTATGGGTTTCCTAAGAGTGACCAGGTAGTAATTGCCGCTGAATGCTTCTTTCTGTGTAAAAGAAAATGCTACTCTTAACTGGGTGGTAACAAGAGTTGAAAGAAAAAAATACTGGAAGTGTGTTGGCATTGACGGATTAATTTGTGTGTTCAGTCACTTCTTAACATCAGCTAACATTTAAAGAAAAAGCCCTCAAATTTCAGATAATGGAGTGTAAAGTTTAGGTGTCAGACTCAGATATAGGCATGTAGTAATATAGCTGATAACATACCATAATTTCAGGATATCTTCCCTTCCAGTCAGCTGTTGGAGCTGAAAAGTGAGATAGCCAGTGGTTATGCCAAACAGGTAGTTTTGGCAGCTGTTAGATGCTGTGCATGTTTCCTGAAGAGATCATATTCTTAAGGCACTATTTTCCCAAATGTTATCTTCAACTTAGAGAAATCCTTTCCTTATACATCTCCTTGCTTACTGAGACCACACCAAGATCTAGGCATAACTTGTAATTCTTATTCTCAATAATGAAATAATGTGACATATTGATTTATACCTTCCCTGGGAGTGAAGGTATTTTTTTGGGAGTGTTTGTGGATGAGAAACTTGACGTGACCCAGCAATGTGAGCTTTGAGCCCAGAAAGCAAACTGTACCCTGGGCAGCATCAAAAACAGCGTGGCCAGCAGGTTGAGAAAGGGAATTCTGGCCCTCTATTCCTCTCTAGTGAGACCCCACCTGGAATAATGTTGAAGAAAAAGGATGTCTATCAACCAACTTTTTAATTTGATACGAATGTAGCTCCTTGTTTCAAACTAGCTAGCATTAAAAAGGCAATTTAAATATTGCACCCTAATATAGCATCAGCAGTGGTCTTTAGAGGTGCTTAACATACAGAAACATTTGTACAAGTGCTACAGTTTGCATATTCATTAGTTCACTAGCTTGCAACTGACAGGACAGAAGTACCAAAATAAACTTGCCAGTGATGTGCCTTTGTTTACTCTTATTTGAAGTTTCTGGTCTTTAGGAACTGTATCAATTTGTATTCTGATTCTCAAAGATGATCCTTAACTCAGAAGATCTCAAAAAGGAAAGTATGGGTTGGTTGGAATTTTGGCTTTCAAAATAATTCTATACTTTCATGAAATACTAGCATGACAAATTATTTTGACTGACAGATGAACATTTGAAATATAATTGTAAAAATTAAGTTAAAAAGTATTTCAGGTTTTTCTCTGCAAGACTGAGATATGGAGAAATCACTGATTTCAAGGAAAAGAGCTTCCAGTAAACACTGTCAAACAAGCGTGAGCATATATGATGTGTCTCCCACAGCATTGGAATTTTCTTTTCTGTATGCAACTGAGAGGCTTTTAGAAAACTGATTGGCTTAATTTAGGCTGACCATGGTGGCGAATAAGAGGCTCCACATTTTCTATAGTTATTTCTTCATTGCCCCATAAACTTGTAGTATTTTATTCCAAATTCATTGAATGCTTTGGGTTTACTCTTTTAATTCTCACACGCCTTTTGTGCACCTTTTTTCAGTGTTGGAAACACCCACTCTTTGGATTTTTTTACCTTCTAATCAGGAGAATCTTTACATTTTTAGATTTTAGAAACAACATACAGAACAGATTTGTCTTAATAAATGAGCAAGTCACTTTAGACTATATGCTTTTTTAGCTTCACTCTAAAGCCCTAGAATTTTTCTTCATTTTTTTCATGCCTTGATTAATTCTGTGTTTACTGTCTTCATCTTATATCAGATAAAAGTTTTTTGTTGTCTTCACTCATTTTTGTATTACTTGCACACCCACTTTACTCTTCCCTGACCTCCTCATTGAAAACTGTTTCCCTGCCTCACATAGGAACTCTTGTAAGACTGGAATTCTATTTCATGTCTAGACAAGAAAGAATTCCTCAGAATTCTTTTCTCTTCTGAGATATTTCTGTTGCAGATTTTGTTCTAAGGAAGGATTTGTTTCTCATTCCTTCCAAAGTATTTTATAATCTTTGGGGTTTTGCATTAATAGATGCTCTTAGTGCCAATACATACCATTGTAGTAGAATCTGTCAGACTTCATCTATCAATCCATTCCATCTTGCATTTCCAGTTCATATTTTGCTCTTGGTGAAGCAGTTCAGTCCTTGTTCTTTGGAAAATTCTCTTTCCTTCCCATGGAGAGAATATTCCAGCCTTTGGATGCCTCTTGAATAGCCTAACTGCCTTGTGGGTTCAGCTGAGTGGTCATCTGCAGCTGTAGCTCATTTGAGCTCTCTGTTCCTTTGACCAGTTGGATTACTGGTGTATTCTTTGCATTTTCCATTTTGAGGTATTACCGATCTTTAGATACTTCCAAGTGGTCAGAATTCCTCTTCCTTTTTTTCCTAACTTTTACAGTTTGCCTTTTCTCACATATTTCTAGGCATGCAGAATGTGGCCTGATGATTATGAACCGCCAAACCACTTCCCTGGTTTTTGGTGTCTAGTCTATTATTTTTGCTTTCTACTGAGTCAATGAGGCTGCCTTCTTCTGGCTCTTCAAGTATCTCTCAAACTTTCTGATACTGAATCTGCTCAGTAGTTGTTCTCTCAAATCACAGATTTTTTTTCCTTTGAACATTTTATAGAGCAAGTTGTTTCTAGCTCAGCAGAAGTGTTTAATGTGTTGTACATCTATTTCATGCCACTCTGATTCCATATCTGCCTGTCATAATTCTAAGTGAAGAACTGTGTCAAAGAGACCTGTCTTGGTCTGAAAGCTATAGGCAGTTTTGTTTGCTGCTCCTGTTCAGGTGTAAATGTGGTAATTACTAGAGGTGTGAGGTTGTTTAATTACTGGAGTATTCAGTTCGGCAACATCTATGTAGTTACATGTGATAAATTCAAATTCAGTTAGATGAATTGAAGTTCTGTAAATTCAGTAACAATTTGCACATAGACGTTCCTCTTTCACTGTCCTGACTTTATGTCTAAAAGGCTGCAGAACCCTCAACAACAACAAAGAATAGCAAACAAAGAAAACCTCACCAAAACAAAAAAAACCCCAACCAATCCAAAAAACACCTTAGAAATTTTAAACTCCCAAGACCTTTGTGTACAAGTTCTGCTGTTGCTGTCTCCAAATCATTGTTACCCAGTATCCAGGGTCTGCTGGTGCAGGTAATCTTTCTCACTCACAGTTTTCTCTTGTTGGTAAGGGATTTTAGTGTACAAGCAGTTGGCAATTTTGTATATAAGCACCCTTGACTCTATCCAAAGTGCTGTTAACTTAGTAAGAATATTGCAATTTACTAATGAAGATAAGAGTGAGAACATTTGGTAGCTGCTTTCACAGAATCATAGTTGGAGCATTTCTTAGAATCATACTTGGAGAGAGTACTCAGTAGGCATTTCTGTCCTCTCTTCTTGTTTAAGAATTTAATGGTATCTGAAGTAGACTCAGCAGTTACAACAAGAATATAATTTAGTGCAGCCTTTACTACAGCACATTTATCTTAAATACATGTTTAAACATAATATTTTTGTAGGCTTTCACTCCAGAATGGCAATTTAAAAAGTGATGAAGAGCAAAAGCTTTTGTAAAAATCCATCTCAGTTTTCTTTTTAAACTTTAATAGGCAGTGCTGTGAATCCTAGTAGTAATAATACTATATGCCTTTTAAGAGTTATTTTACATTAATGACTTCTGTTTAAAAAACTCTGTTTTCTAAGAATTTCAAGGAGTTCCTTTTTCTCTTGTTTACTCAACTTTCATTCTGTTGAATAAAATGGCTCTATGAATTCAGTAGTTTCAGTTATTAGATTTTCTTTGTGCATAAAGTCCCTAATATGACTCTCCTTTCCGAACATTTTTTAAATGGCTTTCTATGTACAGCAAAAATAAAGAGTATAATGCTCAAAAGAGGATTGAGCAAACACGTCCTGTTTCATGTCCTTGATATACCCAGAACACGCTGAAGGCTTACTTCGTACAGGTTGTCCTCAATTTTCGTTGTATGAGGCAGCTATGAAGCTAAGTAAATGCAATGTTTGCTGGTTATTTTTATTGGTAGTCAGATGTTTAAATCTACAATTGGTTAGGATGAGCTGCAGAGATAGGTGATCTATTATTACACATGCTAAAGGCTATGGTTCATTTCTCATGTTATTTTGGACTGTCAGGCTAAGACTTGGCAAAGTCACCATGTGACATTTCCATTTTATATCTGTCAGTACAGTCTGAATAAGTAGTTGGTATACAATCTCTCTACTTTGGTTTTAAATGTAAAATGTATTGGCCATCAAGAATGTGAACACAGGTATCTGAAGTAAAAGTTGAAGTAAATGGACTTAGGACTTCACAACCAATTAATTATGAATATGCTTCTAGCATTGTTTTAGAAGGAACAGTTTTAAAACCCAGAAAGTTATATTTAATAATTAATTTCCTCACCCCTGAATTCTACAGCGCTTTGAGCTTCAAGATTCAGAAAAACACTTTTTTCCCAGGAAGATTACTAAAGTAGAAAGTGTACATGGAAACAAACCCTTCAGGGCTGATGTAACTGTCCAAATTGGTGAAAAAGAAGTGACGTTCCAGGTATGAATTTATATATTCATCAAACTATAATATTTTTTTTAAAATCACTAACTTGTTTTCATCTCTTCAAGAATTTGACACTTAAAATTGATACTAAAAGTCATTTGTACTGAACAGTTTTTTTTGGTAGAATAACACATGGTATTTATTGGAGACACATTTTGATACTGGAATATTAGTTTATGGATACACATGATTTTATTTCTAGATAAACTCGTAGTTTCTTCTATGTGAATCATTACAGTTTAGATGAAAAAAAACCCTTTCAATTTCTTTTTTTGTTTTATTGGATTAGAAAAGCAGAGAGTACTTATGATGCTGTTAATGCTGCTTTCCCTTTTTCTTTTTGTAAAAACAATAGCCTGTCTTTGTTTACACTTCAAATAAAATCTAATGAGTGCTTGGTAATGTTGCGACACAGGATGTTGGGAAAATGGAACAAAGTAATCATATCAAATATGATTAGTTTGAGTTTCTTCCAATGAAGTTTATGACCTGCTAGGTGGTGAAATAAGTTTTTACTCAGGAAACAGATGCTGATCTGAGAATTCGAGTTAATGTTGAATTTGGAGAGTCTAGAGAGTCTGTAAAGAAGGCGAATTAGTGGGAGTCAGAGAGATTATAATAACATTGGTGAGAAATATCCTCAGAGAGTTTGTACCATGACAAAATGAAGAGGGGAATAACAGCAAATGGGAATTTTTCAGGAAAATTTGAGTCTGTAGGAACTTGATTAAATTCTTTCCTGAAGCAAAGATTTTTGGTTTTGTTTGACATATAGGTCATACCTCCTGAAAGTACTTCTGCAGAATGTCTCTTATGCCCTCTGAACAGGAGGGCAGTTAAGAAGTTTGCAGATGAAACAGTTCCCAGCCTAGAGCAGGAAGTGGGAATGTAGAGCAAGTGCCTTAACAATTGAAACTCTCCAAAGTTTGGGTCAAAGTTGTTCCTTCAGATTTTCACAGTACTAATTGCTCTATCTCTTCCATGTTTCTCTGATGAGCAGTGAATATTGGTGACTTTTTATTTGTCTCTTTGCATACGCCAATGTTGTAATGGTATTAATTCACAATTTGTTAATTTTTTTCATGAAGAGTGGGTGAAGAAGTGAAGGAGTTTGTCTATTAGAAATTAGGCGGTTTAATTTTGTGACAGTGACAGTTTTAAGTTTGATGGATGACAATTATCAGCAAAATGTTACAGTAGTTTTGGACAAGCATAACCTAGTTCACACAAAGCCTAGAGTTATCTCAGTATAGATTATTTAGAATTTTGATGTACTTTTTTTTTCTTATAGGTTCCAGCTGGAACTGGAATGTTAAAAAATCATTCTCAATCAGGTACTTTTATAAGGACTTCCAGCCATGATCAACTGTTGGCAGAAATGATGCAATCCCATATGGTTAAAGATATGTGTTTAATTGGAGGAAAAGTAAGAATTTAATTTTCTATTCACCCTTCTTCCAAATGATCTTTAGAATGTAATCTAATTAATTTTTTTAACTTTTTAGGGCTGTGGCAAAACAGTTATTGCAAAGGAGTTTGCTGATATACTGGGATACAGCATAGAACCTATCATGCTATACCAGGTAAGGAAACTATCTGCTGATGATCATGCTTTAAATATGATCTCAAACAGACACTTTTTCACAGCACAAAAGGTGTTGGGTGTTTTTGCAAACCCCAAGCTCTGTCAAGCATAACAGCAATGTCATAGCCAGTGATCACTCAGTACACGTTTGGAAAGAAGTGTCTGTCTTAGGTTGTAGTACACTCTAACCTCATGGCAAAGCTGAAAAATTACAAGATTTAAAAGTAGAATTAAATCATTTGCTGGATTTTCACACAGAGATCACATGTGTAAGGTTTTCTCTATAACCCTGAGGAATGAAAGTGCTTACATAAAATATGAAGTCCAGGGTCTTCTGTGACCTTATGAGTCAAAATACACCAAATATAACAGGATTTACAGTTGTAAGTGATAATTGGCAACGCTGCAGGGAAACATTAACATCAGATTTAATGCAATATACTGGTCTCTTTCTTCCATCCCTTTTCTGCTTTGATTTTTTTTTTCCCAGACAGCATGGAGACCTCCAAAGGAAGAAATGGCAGTGGCATCTGATTTGAAAGTGTACTGGCATGTGGGGAGAAACACTGAAAGAGATGGGTAGTGAGGATGAAGGGTTGGAAAAGTAAGAGGAAAATGGAAAAGAGAAATACTGATGATGATGATGATGAAAAAAGACAGTCCATGTAATGTTTTCCTGCACTGTTGAGAACCTCCCCAGACAGGATCCCGCTGCTTTTCCTTCCCGCTGTATGTGGCTTAAGCTGATAAGGGTGAAGATTTTAAAACTCTGTCTGGAGTCAGACAGGTGACTTCTGCCCTTTTCTTATGCTTTAACGTAGCCGAGTGTGAGCAGATTCGGGTTCCAGGGCTACATATCCTCATCAGTGATATGTCAGGTTCATAGTAATATTCCTGGATTCCCAGCAGTGCCTATTATCTTTTGTATAGTGGTCTATTAAAATAGGCCTATAGTTGCTGAGCCAGAGCTGTGTGTCCAGCTGCTCTATGTACTTCTCTCTGTACTTGTCACTGTAAACATAGATTTAAATCATCCCAGAAAAATAACTTCTGCAACTTGACAAGCCTGCTTAAGGGCAAGCACACCCTAACCCTAGTATTGTTGCACACATTATAATATTGGGTATTCACCAGCAAAATTAGATAATTTTTTGGTTAAAAACATGGCAACTGTTTCTCAACTTCCTACCTTTAATTAGTATGGCTTCGATGAATAGGAGCAGAAGACTTCATTGTTGGAGTCACATGTGCAGAACTGACAATGGAACTATTTATTTAGTAAACATCTTTCTTTCAAAGGGATCCGTAATTCCTATACAAATAAAACCTAGGAAAGGATTTGAGGTATTTCCCACTGAAGTGAACCTTTCCTTTGGTTTCACCAGGGTTTGATCAAGCTCAGAGGGCAAAGGGCTTTTATAGAAAGGCTTTTGGTGATATCAAAACAGTATCAATAAAGCAAATAAATGACTGAGAGCTGCTTATTCACTGTAAATTCCTGTGTAGCCAAGCCTAGGTAAGATCCACATATGTATCTACATATAAATGTTTCCTAATGTACAGTGTATTACATAAACGCAAAAGTTTGTACAAAATACAGTGTATAAAAATATTACTGAATGTAGCTGAGCTATAAATAGAATTTCAGAATGCATTTGTTTTTCTTAAAATATTTAACATATCATGGGGCTTCGCATAGCAAAGTAATAGGATAATTTAATGACAGAACAAGTGTTTAATTCATACACTAGTTCAGCAGTGAAGACTATGAGAAGTTTGATAATGCTGTAAATTTAGCATCTTTTTCCACTTTCATTCAAAGAAGTGTCTTCTGAGGTTTTTTTCAGAGAGACATCATACTGTTGTGAGTCCATTTCTAAAATTAAAGAGGCTTTTCTTTGTTCTATGGTTCATATTTATTTTCTGATAATTTCTGCAAGCAAAAAAATGAGTAGAGGGACATTTACCTTTGGTCTGAAACAATAGCACTGTTTCTCCTCACAATGACTAAAGGAATGAATTCTTGGATTTTCATATATGTATATATAGCCTTTACTTTTAATATTTGCTTCATCATTCTTTGCAACTGAAGTTGATTGAAGGAGTTGAATACTGTGAAAAGGTGTATCTCTCTATATTGATTTCACAGAAAAAACAACTCTAAAAGCTTTTATGTTGTGAAGTGAGAATCAAATTTACCTAAAGCAAACCTTTTGGTACGTAGATCATCGCTTATACTAATGGTTGGCTGAGAGAGCAGTTCCTGTCTCATTTGTGATATCTGGCATCATTAAATGGATTTCTCATTATATGCAGTTCCATGTAGGTAAATTGCTGAGAAAGGAAACTCATCCTGATTAGGAAAGGTTTGTTTTTAAGTTGTCTTGTAATGCAGTTAAGTAACAGTAAATGAGAAGCAGTAGCCAGCTAGTGGTTTGTGGACTGTATCTAGGGAACTTTTAGTTCAAATTGCTTAAAATAAAATATTCTCTCCCCGCAGAGTTTCAGAGGGGAAAAAAAAGAGTAACAGTCAAAGTGATGTTATAACAGTTTTCCAGCAACGTGCTCCTTTTCTTCCCTAGCAAAAACAGTTTTGTAAGCACATCACTTCTGTTTGTGTACTGTGATGTTTTTGTTTCTAGGACTTTTTTTTTTTTTTTTTTGCCTGACCTCATAATTTTTCTTCACCAAATCCTTCCAATTTTTTATTTGAGAAATACTAACAAATGATGAGTCCAAATTGGCATGAAAAGCAGGAAACATAGATTCTTCACCTCATAATTGCCAAGAACATGATTAGTACTACAAGCCATGAAAAATGGCTAGGTTGAAGGCTTGTATTGGTGGAGCTGCGAAAGGGAGTGGAACAGAAATTATCCTACTTGTTTTTCTCCTAACCATCTTTTTTTTTTTCCTGTATGCAAGCTGCTCTAGAAAATAAACAATGAAATGTAAAACATGTAAGTTATAATGACTATTACAAATTATAATAAGTTTTTTGTTTCACAAGTCAATATATTGTTGCCATTGTTTTGTCCAAAATAAGAGGAATAATTAATTCATATACTTCAGCTACCTCCCCTCCACAGGGAAGCCTTTTTAGTGTTAGAGTATTATAAGACTAGTTTTGATATCATATATTAAGTGACTTGAATAAAATTTATTAAAAATTGGGTTAGAGTAAATAAATAAAAACTGTAAATCACTGGGCAGATACTTAGCCATAAAATAAGTTCCTTAAAAAAACTGTGCAGGTGTTAGCAATGATATTCCTTTTTAATCATCTGTAAATTGAATCTCATTCAACCTTTTAAATCACAATGCTATATTCATGTTATATTTCAGAAAATATTTTGCACAAAATACTCATCTGCAGAAAATTAATTCATGGTTCTCATCGTTGAATTTAGAGATGGACATGCTGTATAGCATAACAGGCTCCTAGTCAATTCATACTGTATGTTGTTCCGTTTCTTTAGAGGTAAATTATCCAAAGGTCTGTTAGTTAAATATTCATTACAGCATTTACTGGCTGCTGAGTGCCCAGTTCTTAAGCAAGTTTTAAACCCATATTTTCCTCTCTCTTTTATAAAAATATTTCATGTCTAATTCATTAATAAAATAGAAAAGAGTGAACATAGCAGTAAAACAATAGAAATACAGCAATAAAAATATGGTATGGTTTTGTGGATTTGAATGTGAGACTTTAAATTAGACAAATGTGGAAGCACTGAAGGAACTAGACTGTCCTGTTATTTTAGAGCTTTTAAGGAAATGTAGAAAAAGGAAATTATTCAGGCCATATGACGTAATGTATTCTATTTTTATTCTTTAAAGTTCAAAGGGTTTATAGTTGTGAAAAACACATATGCAGAAGTTACGATTACAATAGAAAATACGGTTTTTATCTGATTTTGGGTTGTGTTCACAGCACAGCCTGAGGAAGGAATTTAGTCTCCCAGCTCACAAAATTACTATTACATCTTTGTTTCTCTAGTGCCTACCTGTTGTATTAGAACATCTAAAATATGTGTGCTGGAGGATATGCTAGATTTTGTCTTTGTTTTTATTCCTTAAGCTTTACTTTGTGATAGGCTATGTACTTTTGATAAATTCTGTGTTATGGGCTTCTTTCTTACCCTATTCATTATTCTCTGAGGCTTCCACTGCATTCTCCTGCTGAGAGGTGAAATGTCATGCTAGTCTGTGTTCAAGATGAATGATAAAATCTTTGCTCTTTCAGGTGGCTTCCATATGAAAGAAATTATTCTGGTTTGCTCCAGGTGTAAATTGCTGCCCTCTTCTGTACACAGGGCTGTGTACAAGTGGTCATATGCTTGTGTTTGGTTAAAGGGGCAGGGGGGAGAAAGGCTTTTGTTCTTTTTTCAAAGAGGTGATATTGACAAGTCTAGACCTTCCAAACACTATTTAACATTTTGTGAGTTTGTTTGTGTTTGTATTTCTAATACTCTTTGGAAAAGTAATTGAAGATTTCCTGCTACTCTTCCTATATTCTTGAGAAGAAGAGAATGCAGTTTTTTAAGGAGAAAGCCTGTAAATTAAGAGAATAAATCATAAATATATTCTTCTGATGGACTGATACTTCCAGGATATGACAGCTAGAGATCTGCTACAGCAAAGGTACACTCTTCCGAATGGAGACACTGCTTGGAGACCATCGCCGCTTGTCACTGCAGCTCTGGAAGGAAAGCTCGTTCTTCTTGATGGCATTCATCGAATTAACCCTGGCACTCTAGCTGTGCTCCAAAGGTCAGGATGTGAGCGTGGATAAGTTGAGTGCATGTGATGTGTGTATTGAGTGCATGCATACTGAGACCTTAAGTTCCTGCTGGTGAATATAGCTCTGGAACTTCAGGAATACTGTGAAGATCAACCTGAGCACTGAGGTTTCATGGAATCTGTAGTGCTTATTTTTTTACTTAAAAGCAAAAGCAATTCTTTAATTTTTTGTAAGCCTGAAATAATACAGGATATTTCAGCTGTTGTAAATTTAGAGTCTAAGTCTGAATTTTGGAATGAGCTAGATTTTATTCTAGAATTATGAAATCTAAAAATTAATAATATTTGTGCAACAATTTAAAAATGCAAGGTGTCAGAAAATGTTTGAAACATTTTGAGTGCATTCTGCTTCTAAACAGGTACGTTATAATATAAAGTATGTTACACAGCTTACTTTCTATTGATTTCGAAGAACTCTTTCTAAACATTATTTCATTAATTCAATAAAACATAAATTAAATTTTGCAGAACACAGTAATCACAAATACTATGTTAATAATTATCTATACTGTCAGGTCAAATTTTTATGCCACTTCATACGCGTGCATCATATACTGCCTTTTGCAAATCAAAGCACATCATGAACTTTAAAAGCAGGTTGTAGCAAAAGCATTTTCTTCTTTCTCTTACTATATATGTATGCAGAAGGACAGAACAGAGATTTATACTTGCCTGTGTTTTTGCCTTTTCATCTGTTTAGTGTTCCCTTCTGATTTTTAGTTCTGACATGTGCAAGCATTATACCTAATCAACTTCTGCATATCACAAAATAAAAGCTGGGTCTGTATGTATGTTAATCATTAAAGCCAGCTGATAGCACCTTAAGAAATAAAAGTATATTACTTGGTACAAGCATAACAAAAAAGCAGTTTCATGCCATTTATGCACACTCCACTAGTAAGACAGATTTTTTTTATTTTTCATAATCTTACCATATGGGTTTAAACTAAGTTGACTGACCATGTGCTAAAAGTTATGTATGTTATTTTACCTCCATGCCTGGATGCATCTTGAGTTGGTATCATTTTTTCTTTTTACTGTAGCCCATGTTAACTGAGATAGGTTTTAAAAAAACCCTTAGTTGTTATAAGTATTTTAAAAATTAATCAAAGGCCAGATAGAGCTTATTCTTTATTTTCAGGCTAATACATGACAGAGAACTGACTCTCTATGATGGCACCAGATTGTTGAGGGAAGATAGATACCAAAACTTAAAAGAAGAATTACAGCTCTCTGATGAGAAACTACAGGAAAGGTAAAGTGTCAGCTATGACTTATAGAATGCAAACAACATATCAATTTTATAATTTTTTTTCTAGTAAAAACACTGCAAAATGCTTTTCTATTAAATTGATGCCTTCTAATTGCTAAGAGAAACAGCTTTTTAACATCAGGTTCCTCCTGAGCTCTATTTCTTTTTGTGGTGTGGCAAAATTATATCCTGTTTAAAGTGCTTGAACTAAAAGGAAAACATTCAATATCCTTTAAGAGAAGGAGTTAGAAATTGAAATTTTAAGTAGATACAAGAGTAGGTATAAATCTATATAATACTTAATTTTGGAACAGTTTATTGAAAGTCTTGGAAAATAAAGCTAAATTGAAGTTAAATATTCCTTGTTACTTTCTTTTGCCTCATGAGCTAGAAAGCTGGTATTAAATTTACAACTAATGTGGGGCAGGAAATCCTAAGGATGGGTTGGGACCCATTATGCTTATTCTTTTTGTTCCTTATTTCCACTTGTCTGCTAGAAACATTCCACAGATAGAAATATTTCCTAGTCCTCTGAGGCCATACTTGATACTGACCTGTTTCAGTTAAAGGGAGGGATATTGTTGTTTGTGTGTCAGAACAAACACAATCTAATATTCAGTAATATATAAGGAGCTAAACGTATTGTGATTCTGAAATGTATTTATCCCCTGAAAAGATGGTTGAAGTTTTGTCAGACATCCGTGCTCATGTTTATGCTGGAGGGTGTGTCCAGACTTTGAAGAGGCCTGATGGGTTTATAGCAGGGGTGCATTCATGATATGCCACACATTTTTCTCTCCATTGTCTTGCCAAATCAGATTTTTTTCTTTGACCTCCATAGTCCACTCTTTAGAAAAACTGCTTTTCTTTTACTTCCTAGTTCTTTCCATATGTCTGGCTCTCTTTCGGGTCAAAATACAGTGAGTTTAAAAAAAAAAAAAAGGCAAGAACTGCCCCTGCAAAACCAACAAAGACCCCAAACTTCATTCTAAGTCTACTTTTTACAAATTCTATCCAGTCTGCGGAGGCCATACACCTAGCTAGATGGTAATTTCCTACATTTGTTTCATTTGGGTGAAGAACTATATATCAGGGAAGTGTTCTGTTTATCAGGATTTTAAGCACAGACTTTGAAAAGAGCAGCAAAAAATCTCTAGGGGTCCATCTGGGATGGTATCCCAAATTTACGTCAGACTTTGTACTATGAAATATATCTGTTGTGCCAGTCTCCTCCATGCTCCGTGTTCATGGTCTAGTCCAAGGTGTTTTCAGGCAGAATGGCAGTGGCTGTACTGTTTTGCCTGCTACCCTTTAGTTCATTGCCAATATAGTCCAAAAACCTGGACAGTTCATCACACATTCATCTGCAGAGCTGCCGGTCCTAGTGGATCAAATCTCTCTCACAAAAACAGAGATTTACATCTGGATCCTGCACGTCCTTTTTTGTTTTAACAATGGCTGTTTTGACAGTGGGCTCCCTTTAAACTTCATTATCTGTTAGACCATGAGCACTGTCCGAGCTGTCTTCTTTAACGACTGTTCTACAGATCCTTCTCCTTTCTGTGTCACCTCTGTATCTACTTTCCTTCTTTTCAGCCTCATTGAGTAACGTTTTGGTTCAGCTGTTCAGTGGTAATTGTGCCTTGCTTTTGGCTACTTTGGAGGCCCCAAAAGCTGGGGTTTTTTTTTGCTTTCCTTGAAAGGCTGTCTCTCTTTCCTTCAGATCTCAATGTACTGCTTTTACCTAACCACCTCAGTATTTTGTAATATAATGTTTTGTGAGTTGCTAAGCTCTTAATTATCTGTTTGACTGACCGTGAGCTTTCACTCTCTAATTCATAAGTGAAGGGTGTCTGTTATACTAGACAAGAATGCATTTCTGATTAGTATTTGGTCTTAGAAACAAACAGATACCCCATTGTGTAGGCATTCTTATATCTGGGAGCTCAGTGTGCACCATCTTGGATGCAGATGAAAATTCTTGCTCCTGAATTATCTGAAGTCCATTTTGCTGAGAATCCTGCCTTCTCTTAGATGAAGTGTTCAATCTGCCCTTGTTTTCTGTACTGACTTATTAAAAAAAGCTAGGTTAAAGTAATGCAAACATAACGGCTTCTTTGGTTTTGGCTTTGGACTTCTTTGGCATCACTGCACAACTGCTCTATATAGAGGGTACTGTTCTCATCAGCCCTTGAGGAGTTGAAGGTGTTCCAGGACCTCATCCTGGTTTTGGTGCCGTCCATATTCTGAAAACATCACCTTTTAACTGACTCCAGGGTGCAATGTTAATAATTGCTATTTGATTCCAGGACTGTATTCCTCCTTGCTACTCATCCTTTTCAGCAGTAGTTACCAGTCACTGCAAACTTCAGTACCTTCAGTGTTGCAGAATCCAGCAGAATTAATCCATCAAATCATATCTGAAGTACTAACAGCTGATTTAATCACAGATTTTAATCACAACAGTGCTCACCATCCCTCTTTTGCCTGCAATACATTGTCTATGGAGAAGTTACGTAGAGTAAGTTGTGACATAAATTTATTAGCAGATTGGTTGGGCAAATTCTTATGTAAATCATGACTGGGAGATGCTTTCCATATTGATGAGACATCTCTCTCTTGCTGCATGCCAAGGACTGTGACTAGTGGCCTTAGCTGGATTTCTGAAGTGAAAGGACAGCTTTACTTATCCTGCTTTGCTAGATTTGCCTAATGTAATTTCAGTACGACTGCTTTTTGCCAGGCCTGTGGAATATATGATGTCATTCCCACTTTTTTTTGGACTGAATCTGCAATGTTTGAGTGACACATTAAGGTCTACCTAGTTTTCCAATAAGGGAATATTAATATGTTCCCACAGTTTTAGTGCCTTTAATTTTTAGTGCTTCAATAATCAGAATGCTCATGTGTGTACTAGAAGAGAAAGAAGAAGAGGATCAAGAGGTTTGCTTGGGTTTTTATACTAAAGGGATGGCATTTCTGATCACACTGTGATCTGGAGAAATCACATGCCTCTGTGTACGAATGCAAACAGTATTACAGTAGAGAATGTGAATGTGCTTAAACCATGATGTTATTAGAAGTGCTGGACAAAGAGGAAAGTATGGTTTAGTTTTCAGATTGTTTTCAGTTTTTGCAGATTAGAGCACTATTATTCATAAGTTATGTTTTTGACAACATTTCAAGGTTTTACTACTTTTGTAAGAACTAATAAAGTATATTCTGATTTTAAATGCCGTTAATTATTGTCATCGAGTAATATGTTCGCTATTATTTCATTACATTTCTACATCTGTAGAAAAATTTGCATTTTTCTAAGAAGGGCTTGAAGCTGATGGGTACAATAGCTCTGTCAGGAGTGATAAGTGCAAGCAGTGCATTGGCCTTGGGACATTTTGGGATACTCCTTGGCCTGCTGAAAGCCTCCAAGCTACAAGGTAATTAATTCTGGCCACAGAGTCCTTTTTCCTATATTCTTAATTATGCCAGTTTGGCTGTGAAGTTAAGTTAGCAAATCGTCATAGAAAGAACACATTTGCTCCTTTGAGAAAACTAAGAATTCATGTTTATGAGTTTAAGGAGATGAAAAAAAAGCTGCCCTTGAGAAAGTGACAGATGGTCCTTAAAGATATTTTACATAGAAGGAAATTACAGCTGCTGATACCTTATGCATTTAATGATTGCATGATTCATTTCTCTGAACAAGTTCAGAGCATAAGAGAACGTGTGTCCAAGTAGTGTGCACATCCAAGATTTCTGCATAGAATTTCTTCTGTAATCATCTGTTACTTCACCGAGACAGATACTGTAAAGGTAGCACACAACCTTTACAAATCAAGCAGTGAAGTGTTTGTCTCAGGATGCAGTATTTAACCTGTTTGTGTGGGTATACCCCTGGCAACAGACACAGATGCTAAGTTCTTGGTGTGGTGAGCAGAAAGGCAGCTATTATAGGAAAATCTAGGAGTAGGTACATAATAGGATAGTTCAAAAACTAAAAGAAGTCTCTCATAATGCATGGGTGGTTTTAATGCCTTGCAGACAGTGGATTATTTTCCATGTGATTCGGTTGAAAGGGAATGCACAGTAGTGACGCCGCTTGTCGTCGGCCCGACACGAGTAGAGCTGCGTCAAAGGAGAGCGCCTCTCAAGGGCCTCGCCCGATGGAGCACAGTCCCGGTCGAGGGCAGAATGCGAAACGTGGAAGGCTAGGCGAAAGCAAGAAGAGAAAGGGGGACTCCAGGAATGAAGTTAATCCAATAAAGAAGTTTATTGAAGGGTCTTCACCCCTGGAGCCTGGTCACAAGGAGTGCCTCGAGTGAGGACAGCTCGATATGACCTCCCTAATGCTGGTGACACGAGCTTTTATATTGACACTCTCAGGGGTGGGTTTTACATAAAGGGCCAACCAGGTTAACACAGAGGTGGAGTTAGCAAACAATGGGCAGTAACTGAGACCAATGGGGACACAGGAAGGAGGGTTTACAATAACATGGACCAATGGGGAACCAAAGAACAGGGAACTTTCTAGAAGGGGAGGTAGGGAGCTGGAATGATTGACAGGAGAGAGAGAGAGAACAACTTGATTGACCAGGGGAGTGTCTAACAAGGGAGGAACCATTCATGAACTGGGGTACATAGAACAAACCGAAACTACAGTGAACTTAAAGAAGATCCACTGCAACACAGTAGATGAGACAAATATGAAGTGTGGCAGGGAATTAATTTATCAAGCAATAGAATTTTTAATTGCTTACATTTTTTAGCTTTTACTTCATTTGTCATTTAGGGGTATGCCTTTTTTCCAGTTTATTGAATTTTAATGTAAAGTCATCTGTTAATGTTAGACTGTGGTGAAATTTAAAAGAAACAGAAATAAAATTACAATAGGTCATTTTGGTCCTAGTGTTATAGTAATTCCCAGCTTACAAAGTTTGATAGAAAATGAGATCTATTAAATCATGTTACAGGAAGAGATAACCAAAAGTAGTTTGGTCTTACAAAGTGGTTTTAGAAATGCCATTCTGCATTTTATTTTATTTTATTCTATGGTTTTTTGTTTGTTTGTTTGTTTTTTTTAATGAGAAGCTTCAACTGTTCAGAACCATGGCCAATAACAAGAAAATCTTTCCCTAAAATCACCCTGATCAATGTGTGTGATTTTTTTTTTTGCAAGAGCAACGGTGGTAATCCTTGGCTGAAATTAAACACTGATGTCAAAACAAGGACACTCATTTTATTAGGAGAGTGCCTTGCTGCCTGTATTGTCAGTAAATGTTTAATAGAAAGAAGGATAGAGACTCTTTGCATGAATCAGTTAACATCAAATCTTCCCACTGTGTTTGAGGCTCATTAATTTAAAAGATGCCAAGTTTTTAACAAGATACACTTTGTCTTCATCTGTAAAACCCACAAGATTTCTTGTCATGTCAAAGATTTCTTTTCTATAAAGTACAGCCCCATGTAGGCACTCTCCATATTGTATTCTTTTTGAGACTTGATCTGTAGTATGATGGAACAACTTTGAAGCTCTTCAGTTGTGCTGATGTAGGATGGGAATTTACAGAGCACAGTAGAACTGAGTCATTTATGTTTAATAATACACTTAGCCTGACCTTTTCAGCATTGCAAACATGAGTCCAAACAATAGGCTTTTGAAGTAGCCAGATAGGTTTTTTTCATGTTTACAACCTGGAAGCCTACAGCAGTGATGTTGTCCGAGTCTAGAGAGTATGTCAGTGAATTGAACTGATAGCACCAAGTTAGCTTGCCCTCACTTGGCATCTCCTCTCCTCCCACTTCTTTCCATGCCCTCTCTGGCTGTCCCCACCATGCCCTTTGTGGGTAGTGACAAGGAGGTGATACAAAAGAAATGAGATTCCTTTACCAGGAATGATACAAAAGAAATATGATTTCTTCACCAGAAAAGTGTTCTCTTGTGGTATTGCAGAAGGGCCAGAATTTGATAGATTTCTGGAGGAGGGTTGCTTTTTTTTTTTAGTAATGTTAGGGAAGGCAAGTCTGAAAGTGTATGTATTTATCCTATCTAGGAAATGTTTTCTTCCATAGTAAAGTTGGCTAATGTTCCCTGACCTTCTTTTATGCTTAGTGTCAGTGACATTCCCATTGGTTCCTCTTTCATGTGATGTTTTCAGACATCTATTTCTATTTTTATCAATCAGGGAGTAGCTTCTAGGCTTATGACTTTCAGCTGAGAATAACTCATGCCACTGTGTTTGTTTGCTTTGATACAAGAGACTGCTGTAATGGCCCTGATGTATCACAGGTTTATTGTTGTGATGCACAGATGAGCCAACTATGCAGAAGGCTTGTCAATTTATGTCTTCAGTAATTTGTATGGAAAATGACATGGTAACAACAATATAAACTGCCTAATCAAATTTCACTTGCTTTTTCCAAATGAACATCCTCTATTTTAATAAGAGTACTGTAAAATTAGTTGATGAAAACAGGCCCTTCTTGCACAAAATTTGACTGGCCTTTGTATCTGACATGTTACTCTGTTTTTTCTGCTGCTTCTGGAGATCATCTCAGTCGGTAAAGCATGATGCTAATAACACCAAGTGCACAGGTCCGATCTCTGCATAAGCCATTCACTTAAGAGTTGGACTTGATGATTCTTCTGTGTTGCTTTCAGCTCAGACTATGCAGTGATTCTTTGTGATGCTGTGATCATGCAGGTGTGCTGATTAATGAGCACCAATGAGTGCCCAGTCAGTGGAGGTGAAAATATTTCAGAGATAAGGGATACAAAAGATGTGAAGAAGTCAAAGATATCAAATTCCAAGGCAGCAGTCTTTAAGTGCCCTAACATACACATCTAAAAGTTGTATATTTCAGTTCATGTTGCAAGTTCCCATTATCTTCAGTGGAGTCAAGACTGTTAGTTACCAAATCCTGAAGTGAGAACTGGTAAACACTGACTTAAGCTAGGATGTCAGTCCCATAAAGATTTAAAAAGCAATAATAATAAAAATACATTTTACAGCTGGGAACAGTGTGTGTTTTTTTCACAGGCAGCTGTGGAGGCAGATAGGATGAAGAAGGGAAGTTCAGAATGGTATTAGAAAAAAATTTTGGGCAAGGAGAAATTAAAGCAAATAGAGATCTATCCTATGATGTCTTTGAAGATATGGCTGTGGGTGCTGAAAGAGTATGGGAGGGACAGACTACTGGTTGCGGCTAGACTTTTGTGCTTGGTTGATTTAAGGAGCCAGGATGGCAATTCTGAAGTTCTTGTAAATCTTCTACTGGAGAGACCTGTCTTCTCATGCTGACTCTAAAATGAGCCAGGGGTGAAGTGACTGGTTTGGTCTTTGAAGCATAACTTTCAGGAGTGTTACAGTTAGACATATTAATCCAAAGACCACAAAGATCATGTGTAAAGGAATGTTCCTAAACTGTTACTAAATTCAGCTCTTCACAGAATCTAGGCAGATGCCTACAATGTCATTCTTTCTGTCAGTCTAATTCAGTAAAAGAAGTTACTCATTACTGCAGCTCTGATAGGTCTTGTTTTGTCCCTGAGTTGCCTGTGAGGCATCCTGTTTTAGGTAAAGCACTTGTAAAAGTCCATGAAATGAGTGAGATGTGCCCATTTCAGACATACAACACCGCAGACTGTAGCTCAGTTTGTCGTATTTGTCCGTCTTGAGGCATGCAGGTCCTGTTGCGGATGAAGAGACTTGGGTACGCTTCTGAGCATGAAAAATGTGTAAATTTATAAAATTTCAAGTCACTATGCAGCCCGTGTCTTTTTTCTTTTTTAAAGTTGCATTGCAAATGATCTGAATATACTATGATATGTTTCAGTACAATAATTTATCTTTTTTTCATCTGTTGTAAAAATTAAATCTGATATTTATTGCTTAAGCCCAGTAATGCATTTTCAAACTCCTTTTTTGCAGGTCTATCTTTCCTATCCATCCTTCTTTCAGAATAGTGGTCTTAGCAGAACCTCCTGTTATTGGAAGTAGTACCCAACAATGGCTGGGTCCAGAGTTTTTGACACTGTTTCTCTTTCATAATGTTCAATCTTTAAGCAAGAATGAAGAAATTAAAGTTATTAAACAAATGGTAAGTACATTCAGTATTTTAGGCACTTATTGGATATTGCTTACTGAACAGGATTATTTGCTACATATAAAATACATTGCTATTTCAGTGTAGCATAAAGGAGCTGATTTTCTAAGCTTATCAAAGCAACATACCTGCTTATCTTTTAATGGCATAATTCTTATTTTAATATAAAATTCTGCTGTAATAAAAAATACTCTTTGTCATAAAGCAGCTGTGGCAATTCTATGCTTATTGCATATGTGGAACTTGGATATCTTGCAGTAAGATTAATACTACTTTTCTTTCAACCAGATTCCAAATGTACCCAGTGTTGCTGTGGAAAAGTTGTTGTCAGTAACACACAAGCTTCGGGAGACAAATGATGCCACCGTGAGCCCTTTTTTTTTCTCTTTTCTCTTTGAATTTACTGTCTCTTACTGCAACTGTCTTAACAAAGGCTGGGCGAAAAATGCTAAGCTATAGTGTTATTTCAAAGACTGCCTGATTGGAAAACCAGCCCCAGAAAGCTATTGCTGGCAATTACTGTGCTGCATGATATAAACTTCTTTGATTTATGATGTATGTATTTGGAATCTCCATAAGTAAAGCTTTTAGGAAAAATCCCAGAGAATCAAGAACAGAGCACATGTCAGTGATTTTAGCTATGTGGCTCACAGTGAAACATGTTGAGGTGCCTTTCGAATGTGTATCGATATAATCATGTGTGTTCAGGTATTTTTTTATTACTTTGCTTTAGTAATTGGAAAATTGCTAGCTGAAGTTACTGGGGCTTTTTAGGCAATAGGAGCTATGTAGTCATTATAAAACAACAATGGGCAGCAGTAGAGACTCAGAAAAAAGAAAGCTCCAGAACTCTTGGCTGCATTACTGCTATAGGCTATTCTATTAAAGAAGTAATGTCAAGAAAAATGAGTTAGTTCTCCTGACAAAGTTACTACAGTTTAAAATATACAGTTAAATCACGGTGAAAAGGAAAAGAAATTATTGCTATGGCAATTAAAACATGACATGCTTTTGATGTAAGTAAAATGTAAAACATTTTTAGTGGAATCTGGCAGTTTAACTGGTGCATAAATTTAATCCATTGGCCGTAGTTTTCTTGATTTTAACATGGGTAATAGTTTTTGTAGTTTTACTATTTAAGAAGCTTAGAGAGGGTGTTATGCTCTTTTGAGCTTTAAAAAGGTAAGTAAAAAATTGACTTCTATGTACACTGTTGGGACAGTTGTTATAATTATCTATTGAGCTTCCTACATCTAATGTATAAATGTATCAGTTTTGACATACTTGGAGACATACCATGCCTGAATAGAGCATCACAAAAATCTTTTCCAAGTCTGTGGATATCTGTAGAATTGTGAAATATCTAAATGAATTATGTGATACTGGATGAGAAGTGAGTCACAGTATGGTTCGAGGGAGGATTCTTGTAAATCAGCGGTGACATGAGACATGTTGGGAACAGCTCACCTGTGCAGAGAGATGAAATGTGTGCCTTATGTACGTTAGGCTATTTATAGAGTTGTCTAAGTAGATAAGCCTCTGCCAGAGATTATCCTGAAATATTAACCACTGTTTAAAGTGATTTTGTTAACAATAGAATGCCTGTAGACTGTTCACTCTATGGGCATTGTCTTTGTCATTGTAATTGTTTGCTTGATTTACAATAGAATCTGGAGACCACAATCAATACCCTGTTGAATTAGATGCCTCGTGGATATATATTAAAAAAATTGTCACTAACACAATTTTGAGTTTACAGTTGTTTAATATTAAAAAACCCAAACAAATCAGGTAAGAGAGGAGGAAATTTTGTTGACAAAACTTTCAACTACCAGTTGCAAATACTCAGAAGATGTGATACAACTTTTCCTCAATGGTCCTATGCTCTATGGATAGTAAGGATAGAACACTTACCCTTCCCCTTGCCCTTGCTTCAGGAATGGTTGAGTAGGTCTCGAAGTAACACGTGAAATGCCATCATTTACATCACAGTGTCCACAGTGCTGGGTTCTAAACTATGATTGTTCAGAAAATGCTTCACAATCTTTTGTCAATGAAAGCAGGAGGAACAGGAGTAGTAATCTTTGCAGTTACCCCAATCTAAATAGTTCTTGCTCATTGCTCAGAGGTATGCTAAAAAGTATTATTCTCTCCTTTCTCCTAATTTCAGAGAAGTTTTGCGTGATTTCATAGAACTGACTTTTTTTTTTTTTAATTTAAATGCCTTTTTGTCAAAACTGCTGTTTTTCAGGGGAAGGAATCGGTGTTAAGATATTTCTCATGCTTAAAAATTAATAAAGGGGAAAAAAGGCTCTGAAATTCATTAAGTGTTGCTTTTCTCTATTTTTTCCCTGGATTTCAAATGTCAAAAGATTTTTTTTCCAATTGAAACAGCATCATATATTAAGGCAATTTTAATGCAGTTAGAAATCTTGTATAAACCCAAACAAAACGCTTTGAAATTAGCTAATTAAAATATTTCACTTGACCCAGGCTAAACATGGCGTGACTTATCAGATCACACTCAATTGTTTTGTGTTTCCTGCTAAAATAAGGTACCTATTTGTATTAGATACCTTCATCCGGTAGATATAATTATAGAATGATTTCTTTCTCAGTCTTTGGATCTTTCTTTAAATACATGGTCACTTGTTTTTTGGTTCCGTTTATTTGGTTTTTTAAATTTTGCTGTGCTTGTTTGAGGTCTTTCCCAAGCATTAAATAATTTCTGAAAATCTTTACTGAATCATGTCCAGTTTTTAGCATTTGTTTTAACATGTGGACAACAGCAAAGGACACAGTGTTCCAGTAATGGCCTGCCCAGAAGGCGTGTGCAGAGGTGATAAAAATCTCTGTACTGCAGCCCAGTGTTGTCTTGTTTATATGTCTTAGAATCCTGCCAGACCTTTTTGCCAGCGTGTTACATGTGGAGCTCATAATCAGTTTGTGAAGAGCAGATGAGTTTTTTAGCACATTGATCCTTTCACAGTAGCTAACCTGCTTGTTATTGCTGGTATTAATGTGAGGGTTTATATTGCACATAAAATACAGTTCACACCACATTTTTCTTCCTGTTGTTTATCAAGTGATATTTTATAGCTAATCTTTTGATGACAATGATTTCCATGACAGTGACTTTTTGCAAAAAATACAGAATTACAAGCTTGCCTATTAAACTGCATGAGTTGCTGTAGAAGGCACAAAGCATCTATGAATCAGGAGAAAAGTTGAAATAATTCCTTTTGGATTACGTTTTTTTCCTGACTTGTTCGCTCTAAATCCCTTGCATGGATGAAATAATTAAACTACTGTGTATTTTTTGACAGGCACAGTCACTGGCCTCATTTTTATCTACTCGACAACTGTTGCGAATTTGTCGTCGACTGTCACAATATCCAGAGGAAAGCCTTTATGATGCTGTTAATAAAGCCTGCCTTTCCAGGTAGAACTGCTAGTTTCGGTGGAAGTTCAAGAGCTTCTTGGTCAGATGCTAACATGCAACATAGCTTTTAGTATGTTTTAGTAAATAATGTGATTGCTGAATTGCTCCTTGAAATTGGTCATTTCTTTAAAAATATTTATGTAGTATTCTCAAATCTGGAAGGTAAGTAGAAAGGACTTGGTATGCTTTTCCCATCTTTATGAAGATACGTCATTACATTATATAAATTAGGTGACCATTATAAGCATTGCTTCACTGTCTAAAAACACTCAAAGCAGAGCCATATTAATGTCTAGTTAGACTGATGTTTCATGAACACTTGGTTTCAGTTCTAAAAGCTGTATCTAGAAAAGATATGAGGGTTTTGTTTGCTTTGGGATTTTGTTTGTGAGTTTTGGTTTGCTTGGGCTTTCGTGGTTTGCGAATTTTTTGGGGTTTTTTCCTCTTTTCAAAAGAAAGTCAGTTGTTATTATCAAAAGATTTGGAAAACTGAAAGGATCTAGTACTAGACACCTCAGAGCTTACTCTTTCTCTCTGGAACCTGAGATCCAAGTGAATTGAGTAATGAGAAAAGGTATTTCCAAAAGAAATTTGTTTCTGTTGTGACTCTTATTGCAACAGAATGAGGACATTACATGTCTCCAGTTCTAAACTATCCGACATTACAACCCTATTGCAGTACTTGATAACACCGAAGCCTTTTAAAATGAGTGCACCACCGTAAGTGTAGTTCACTGCCTATGAAAGTAGCTCAATTCCTCTCCTTAGGGATAGGTGAAATGTGGAAGGCTATTGGTGAAAGAAATAGACATTCAGGGTTTGGAGGTGCAAGTGAATCTTAATTTTAGATTTTAGATTACAGATTACATTAGATTTCGATTTTTAGATTACAGAAAATAACGCAAACTTTGAAAAGAAAAACCCTTGCAATACAACCTCCCTATTATTCCCATTCTTTTAGATTCTTACCAAACCTTGCCAGATCAGCTTTACATAAAAATCTGCAGGATTCTGGTATTGAAACAAGTCCAGATGACACAAAGAAACTAGAGGAAAAGGATTTCACATGTAAGCTTCTGCTGTCTTTTTTTCCTGCTCTACATGAATGTTATTCAGATTGCCAGACATATAAAGGTGTATTAATTATCCTCAAAATTAAATGTAATTTGCTTCAGTTGTATCTCTGACTTTGTTTTATCAGAATGCGTTGCTGCTATCAGTATGTTGTATTGTCTGCTGTATTCCCTACTCATGGAATTTCGTTTTCCATCATGTTTAAGTGTTTCTCAGTCTATAAGATCCATGGTCTCAGGCTTTTAGTACTGCTTTTTCATTTCGTTCCATCATTGATAGCTAAACTTCTGTACCGTTACAACCTTGATTTGATCTTAACATTTCTCTGTTCTGTTTTTTTCCATTGCTTCTTTCTCTCCACTGTTAAAATCAACCTTTTCTTTTTGAGATTCTTGTAAAAGTTTTGTCCTATAATTTGCTTTCATTCTGGCACACACTTCTTTGTTATACTCTCCTTTTTATTCTATTTAGGTTGCTGTAATAGTTGCACGTCACCTTTATTGAACAGGTCTTTGTTTCTTTGGCTTATCCAACTTGTACTCATTTGTAGTAGCCTTCAGGGCTATGCATATATTTCTGCTTCTGCCATTTTTCTCACTTCTACTTTTTCATTCCTGTATGATCCCCTTCATGCTACGTGCATATCTTTTCATATCCTCTGTCAGGCAGCACGCTGTGAACAATTTGCCATTTTCCATTCACTACGTTTTTCCTTTACTCTGCGTCACCAGTGTTAGCTCTGCTCTTGTTCTTCTGTAGGTTTGTTCCCAGTTTTGTGATGTATTAGATTTCTGTGTTTTTACTGTTAGATTTTTGCAGTGGTAAACACATCTTTGGTTTTAATTAATCCAGATTCTATTTTTATGAATTTATTAATGTGTGTGTGTGTATAAAAGTATGTATGTAGATACTGGTATATTAATGGATGTATAGTTTCTATTATATGCAGTATAATATGTGTATATAACTATATACAAATATATATGCAGCCATACTTATATACATATATATCTGCAACCATCTATGTATTATATCTCTTATTCACATTTTATATATATGTAAAACTATGTCTACAAAATAATTTGAATTCTTGCCAGTTGTGTGATGTTAACTGCTTACTTTTTTTTAAATCTGGATACATCCCTTGAGTTTTCTGTGTTTCTCTCTTTCATGCCATAAAGGCAAACAGCTAAAAACATCTGTCTAGAAATAAGGGTATTTTCAGTTTCATACCATGCCAGATTAAGAAATTAGTAGCAAAAAAGAGATTGTTTTTACTGCTTGTGTTATTATTGACACATATTTGTTATTTTCCTAAGGACTGAATTTATTGTTCTTTTGATCTAAGAAATGTTTTTAATGTACTTTTTCTCTCAGAGCTGTAGTTGAGGGATATTTAAATTATGCAGTGCTGAAAGGGAGAATTAAGCAGTGGCTCTGTACTGTTGTGGTGGGTGTGCTCCTGATCTCAGTTGAGCACCCACACAGCCGCTTGTTACCTCAGCTCTGCACCTCACTCTACACTGGGACAAGGGCAGACAACAGAATGGAAGTGTGAAATCTTGTGGATTGAGGAAATGTAGCCTAACAGTATTGGTGATGATCCAGTAATATACCTAGAATGTGGAATTAGACCAAGTGGTCACAACTTCTGATGTTTCTTATGGTACTTTTCCCATACCATCACCTTTTCATCATTTATGGTAATACACTTCTTTACAGTTCCAAAGAGAATTCAAATTCATGATAATGCAACCTTTTGTAGATGGATACTTTTGCAAGTGTTCTCTTTCATTAGACAGAAATCATTTATTGCAAACTACAGCCTTGTTAAAATTTGTAAATCATTACTTGGAAATGTTGGTATTGATTGCATGTCTGCTTAGAAGATGTTGTAAGAAATGCATTTGCTTATTTCCTGAAAAATGACTAGGTGAAATAAACAACGGGATTCTGAAGATAGGATCTGTGACCATGCCAATTTATAATTCAGCTGAGAAAATGAAAGTGCCAGATGTTTTGTTTTATGAAAATGCACAAGTAAGTACAAATCTCTGACTTCTGTGTTACAAAAGTTTGTTAAATGTGTACTAATGGGTATGCTCATATGTGTAGTAAATAATGTACTACCTAAATTTTAAGGATATATTTCTGAAGTAGTTTCTTTAGTCTTAAATTTTTCTTACTGCATTTGGTGGTCATTTCAGACGTGTCTTCATCATCATGTGAAGAGAGTATAACAATTCTGTTGAAGATTTTGTTTATGTTTACTGCTGTTGGACTGATCTACCGTTAGGGCTGGATTGTAGATTGCATCCTGAGACTGTGTTTTACAGGCCTGTTGCATAAAGTTGTACCTCCCTGTGGTGGGTTGACCTTGGCTGAACTCCAGGTGCCCACCAAGCCACTCTGTCATTCCCCCTTCCCAGCTCGACAGGGGGGAGAAAATAAGCTGCAGAACAGCTCATAGGTTGCAATAAGGCAGTTTATTAAGCAAAAGCAAAAGTTTGTGTGTGCACAGTAAAAAAGAAAAACAACAATTTAATTCTCTACTTTGCATCAGCAAGTGATGTTCAGCCATTTCCCAGGAAGCAGGGCTTCAGCACATTGTGGTTGCTTGGGAAGGCAAACATTGTAAATAACAAATGCCTCCACTCCTACTCCTTTACTTAACTTTTGTATCTGAGCTGATGTCATATGGTATGGAATATTATATGGTTAATTTGGGTCAGTTGGCCTAGGTGTCTCCCATCCCAGGATCTTGCCTACTCCAGACTACTGATGGGGGGGAAATGCTGGGGGGACAGCACTGATGCTGTGCCAGCCCTGCTCAGCAGCAGCCAAAAGTGTGTTATCAACATCTTTCCAGCTACCAGTGCAAGGCACAGCACTGTGAGAGCTGCTATGGGAAAGTGAATTCACAGAATCATAGAATATGCTGAATTGCAAGGGGCTCAAAAAGATCATAGAGTCCAACTCCTGGCCCTGCACAGGACCATTCCCCAGAGTAACATCATATATCAGAGAGCTTTGTCCAAACACTTCTTGAACTCTGTCAGGCGGATGCTGTGACCACTTCTCTGGGAAGGCTGTTTCAGTGCCCAACCATCCTCAAGAGCCATTTCCTGATATCCAACCTAAACCTCCCCTGACACAACTTCAGGCCATTCCCTCAGGTCCTGTCACTGGGCACCACAGAGCAGAGATCAGTGTCTGCCCTTCCTCTTCCCCTCACGAGGAAGTTGCAACTGCAATGGGGTCTCCCCTCAGTCTCCTCCAGGGTGAACAGACCAAGTGATCTCAGCTGCTTCTCCTACAGCTTCCCCTCGAGGCCATTTACAATCCTTCTTNCTGCAGTGCAGAGCAGAGCGGGACAATCCCCTCCCTTGCCCGGCTGGCGATGCTGTGCCTGGTGCCCCCCAGGACAGGGTTGGCCCTCCTGGCTGCCAGGGCACTGCTGACTCAGGTTCAGCTTGCCATCAACCAGGACCCCCAGCTCCCTTTCCATGGCACTGCTCTCCAGCCTCTCATTCCCCAGTCTGTCCATACATCCAGGGTTGCCCCACCCCAGGTGCAGAATCCGGCACTTGCCTTTGTTGAACTTCATATGGGTGTTAATTGCCCATATCTCTAATTTTTCCAGGTCTCTCTGCAGGGCGTCCCTGCCCTCAAGGGAGTCAACAGCTTCTCCCAGTTTTGTATCATCTGTGAACTTGCTTATTTCCCACCCCTTCCTTCAAAGTCATTTCTGAAGATGTTGAAAAGCACAGGGCTTAAGTTGGAGCCCTGTGGAACCCCACTACTGACTGATGTCCCTTCATTCACTATAACCCTTCGTCCCAACCTGTGAACCAGCTCCATCTCAGCCAGACCCAGTACAATCCTTTTCATTAGAATTAATGTTGCATGTTTGAAAAGCAAGGAGAATAGTACTTAGTAAATTAGTTATCAGAGTTATTAATTATTTCTCTTAAATAGTTTAGCTTATTAATTAGACATTATTGTCAGTTAGTTCGTAGTAGTAGTAAAAAGTGGCTAGTGAATACAAGGAAAAGAAAGCTCTTTGTGACTCTGGGTTTTTTGGTTTCTGTTTCTCCAGCACCCCTTTTGTAGAACAGGTTTCTTCTCTATCTAGCATGGAAGCCTCAAAACTGTCAAACAGAGGTATCCTTAGGAAGAGATTTACTCTCTTGGTTACCTTTAGAATATTTTGCTACTGAAAGGCAACATGGATAGTGTGATCTTGTGAAATACTTTGCTTTTAGGGGCCTGGTGTGGGTTTCTATCCTTTCCTTTCCTAGTCTTTTCTTATTCCTCACTTATATTTTTGCTCCAGAAAGACTATGGTACATGGGTGTCACCTATTAAAGGTGATAACAAGCCATGCAAGGGGAACAGATGACAGACTTCTTATCTTCCCTACTATAATTTCATGTGAGATTTTGTTCTGTATTGCCATTTTGATAAAGCACAAAATTTGTGTCTGTTGGAAATGAAATCCTGAGTTTTCCTAGCATTTAACATCTGCATTGTTTTTTCCAGCTTCTTGCTTATAGCTTCAGAAAACTGTATACAAAACTGTGTTCAGATTTTATTCAGGGAACCTCTGTTAAAACTGCTGCAGAGAATGACCTGCTCTGTATCTGTCCTTGAATAGCTATTCCTGCTAAATGCTGAAGGAAACAGCAACCAAATACCAGTCAGGATAAGTGTTCCAGTTTCTAAATGAATTCTACTCTTATTTTCTGTATTGCTATTTTGTAGTTTGGTCATTCAAGTGCTGTAATGATCATTTAACAAAACCTGCTGGAGAACAAAGTTGATTTGAGTTTAGTGCAGTGCTTCAATACCTAAAAGCTACAGAAATAAACTGAAAACAGAGAAAAAGATATGTCCTCAGCTCTTTGCAGTGCTGCACAGTGTAATGAAAAACATAGATTTATGCCTTTGTATGTTTGGTCTTGAAACAATTCACATTATAGGGAAATTTAATATTGTCGTGGAACATTGCTGTTGGTCCATAACAAGTGGCATAGAGATGGAAATAATTTTTTAGGTAATATGCCAAATGCCATTTTCAGACCAGGTGTTGGAGAACATGGATTGATAAAGGTGACATGATATGGATATATCTACTTACAAGTCTTTTGCATAAATAGCTAATATTAAATGTCTGCATGCATCATAATACAATGCTTACTTAAGTCCTGGTGCAAAAAAAAGAACCAACAAAAGAAGCATCAATACATAGTGCTTCTCTGGGGTAAGCTGCTTTGCAGGGGAACCATAGTGTCCACATAGTTGTTCAATTTAGGGTTAAAAAAAGTCATCAAAAGGATGTATTTGTGCCTTAGCAGTAAAATTTAAAAATGTAATCTGTGTATGTGGTAAACTGGCTTGCTAGAATTTCTCCTGTATCTGGTCAAATTTATTCTCATCAGTTATAAATTTCTAGTTTATACATATGCCAAAAAATAGAATAATTTGCCTTGCTCTCCTTAAATTGTATATTGAGTATTCAGTAGTCTTTTGAAATGCCTGGTTAGGATTTCATGGTATTAAGCTGTGTTTACAAGAGTTTCTTTTCCCAGCCCCAGCCTGTGTTCTAGAGGGATCTGAAAATTTAAAATATCCTTCACACAGAAAATGAGCGTTTCTATGCACAGAAATTATAAGCAAGCCACTGATTTTTAATTTCTATTTTAATCAAGTACTAGAGATGAGATGATAACGTGTTTATTTAAAGACAATCATTCATTTCTCTAAGTAGGTTGACTGACCTACTTACAGATGACCTATTTTTACTAGAGAGAGTGGAGAAATATACACGACTTTATTGTGAGTAAAGTAGTCTGCATTACCACATTATCCTGAAATCCTTTCTGTCCTTTTAAACAAATCATTTGTGAGAAGCAAGATAAGGTTAAATGATGTACAGTGCGTGTTACCTTTTATGATATTGGATATATGTAAAATATACCTCTAGTATTTTGCCTTCAATTAGGCACATATGAGTTAATAATTAATAAAAATGAAATAGGCCTGAATTGTAAGACACATAAAAACACTTTCAGAGTAGAGCATGCATTTTTCTATCTTTGTTTGCCTTGAAAATAAAGTTTGATTAGAATAGAAAAAGTGTAATGGTTATTAAGTTAGACCTGGTGTTTAATGTTTAATAAAATATATGTGTATAATTAACATATCAGCTGTCTTTTATTCTCTCTGTTTGGTTTCTGTAATGTTCTACTAGGATATTGATGGAAAATTGGCACAAACTAAAGAAAGTTCTTACACTCTGGGTGACAAATATTCAATTAGTCTAAAAGGAAACATATAAGGAATGATTACAGAGAATTAAAAGTATTTGGGGAAATTAGGCCCCCAGAATCAGTTGGCGCAGAGGATGTAAGCATTTCATTGTTCTAGTCACTGGATATATTGCCTCTGCTATTATTGGCTGAGAGACTCTTGCTATGAAATAAGGAGCTGTAAGTATAAAGTTCAAAAATATTTGGCCCCAAATCCTTGAAGTTAAGTTCCTGTTGTGACACTGTCATTAGTGAATGCATAAACTTGAAAGCATAAAATCGAGTGAAAATTGTTTTGTTTCTCTAGCACATGATGGTAATGGAAGATATGCTCAAGGACTTTCTGCTGGGAGAACATCTTCTTTTAGTTGGCAACCAGGTGAGTTAAATATTTCTTGCAGTGCATGGAACAAACTCATTATTCAATAGTGAAATTAAATCTCTGTTTTTCTTCTTTGAAATTGCATTCATTTCTACTACTGAGGTATTTGACCCATTTTTTAATTCCTTATCTAAGAGGATCCAGGGGTTTTATGGGCACAAATTTGTGGAAAATGTTAATGCCGTAAATGTTTTTTATATGGCTGTCAGAGTAAAAAGTCAAGACAATAATCACAGAATATTCTGAGTTGGAAGGGAACCGTGAAGTTTATCAAAGTACGCCTCCTGGTCCTGCACAGGACCGTCCCCAGGAATCACACGCTGTGCCTGAAAGTCTTGACCAAATGGTTCTTGAAATCTTTCAGGCCTGACCATTCCCCTTGGGAGCCTGTTCCAGTGCCCAGACACCCTCTGAGTGAAAAACCTTTTTCTGATACCCAAACCTCTACTGACAGAGTAATAGTTATATGTAACATCATTATCATTAAAATCTTCAGTTAATGGCTTTAATTATCCTTCTTGACTATGTATCAAACCACTCCTTTAAAATCTCCAGTGGTAGGTAAGAGGTGTACAGTTCAGTATTATCTACATCTTATTGATAGCTAAATATTAGTTTTCTCTAAAAGACTAGCAGATTTGTATAGTTCTTTGGCTCATATCTTTGCTGATCAATACTTTATTGGTGAGGTTGGTTTTTCCCCCATAATGTAATCTCCCTTTAGTTTAGCTGTCACTTAGCAAGGATACGACATTTTTTTAGCCACAGTTTCTCTTTTGGTTTTGCAATAGTCTTTAGCAAATGTCTAACACAAAGCACTAACAATCTAACCAACATGACAGTGAATATTAAATGCTAATTATTGTTAATGTGCATGTATTGAAGTATAGTCTCAAATGTTTAGCATCCTTGTTATCAACTTGAATTTACAACGATGGTGTATTTGAAACCTCTATAGACTTTTGATGGATGATGCCAGTTTCTCCCAAAGGTTTAATCTATTCATAAATAGAAATGGATCTGTTTCGTAAATGAAACAAGATCTATTTATTTTATTTCATAAACAGTACTGCTTATGCCTGCTTCCACGCTGGTATTGAAAATGTTGCATAGTACAGATTGCCTGCAACACCTGCTGTCAAGGAATAGCAGGAGCGGGCTGAACCACAGGAAAACAGAGGCAGGGACAGAGTCCTTAATGACAACTTTTTGCAGTCCCTCAGTGCCAAAGCAAGAGTAGCAGGTCTGGGGAAAGCAGCCATGGTCACCCAAGTGCTCAGTGGCTCCAGACAGGTCCATGGTGAATGAGGCAAGGCTGAGGTCAAGATGGGAAGTCAAGTCAGCAGGTCCAGGCTAGGATCAGCAAGATACAGGGCCAAGCGCAGCATCACTACAGTGTAGGTTGAGAAGGAAGCAAGAAGAGGGCTTGAGTGTAAATGCAGCTCCCAAGGCATGAGGGACAAAAGGAACCCCAGCGAGGCAGGAAAACCATGTCAGAGTATTGACCTTCAATACCAACAAGTAAAATCCTAGGCATGGGGAAAGAGCTTGTGTAGCCCAGTGGTACAATCAGAGCTCTGACACATGCCTCATTTGGCAGCAAAGTTTTGAAGACTATAAAAGTACAATTATTAGGATATAAGACATTTTTCCAGCAGTTGTATTCTCATCTCTAATACTTTAATGCATGTCACATTTTCTCCCATCTTTTGAGTCTCTAATTGAAGACAGTGTTAAAAGATTTGACTAGGTTGAAGCATTGGAACATATTGCTTTGATTCCAGACATCAGCTTCGTTGGAAAATGATTTTATTTGCTGAGCTTTCTCTTTGGCAAATCAGTAATACAGTGGAGTTTTTTTAATTGTTAACATGCTTTTGAGTACTTCCAGATTTACTCTTTACAAATTTGTTCCACAGTTTTTATGTGTGACTAAGAAAAGGCCAAAAGACTTCTTCCTCTTGAAACACTGTTTCTAGGTTTGAAGTGCTGTATTTGCAATTCTGCAGTCTTTCAGAACCACAGCAATCATTCTTATCTCTCAGGAATGATCACTAACCATTTAGAAATTCCTTGGCTAATTCCTTAAATATATTACTGTAAATTTGTGCAGCTTGTGGTGAATCATGTTCAAATATTTTAAAAACAACCATATTACATCAACTGTTCTTTCATGGTGTATGTGCAGATACCTCCCCACTGAGGATACTAGACTTTTCATCCTTTTTTTCTAAAGAAAAATATGTAAAAATAAGACTTTTTTTTTCTGTTCAGTTACTTTTATGAGTTCAGTCTGTATAAGAAGCTAGGGTTTTGTGATTGCTTGATACATATATCAGTATGTACCTGTGTGTCCCATTTGGAAGAAATAGATAATGATTTTGAGGAGATACAAAGTATGATTTTGAGTTCCTTTCTGTTAAACTTCTTGTTAGTGAATGAGTGAATCATGGAAATTCAGTGTAATAACTGAAAATTCAAATACTCTGAGCCTGCGTATTTCAAAACATGTGACTTAACATCCCTTTGAATGCTTGTGTCATTTCCTAGATATTTAAGTGGGTTGGCATTTACCTTAGGACATAATTTGGTCCTTCAAAATGATGACTGTGTAAGTGAGTATCTCCATTCAACTGTGATTTAATGTGCAAGGCTCGACCTGTTGTCTTTATTTTAGGGTCTGGATTTGGTTTTGGTTGGTCGACTAAGTGTGGTTTTCCTTTGCCTGTTTTGTTATCACAACACGTATACACACACAAAATTCTGGTTGGCTTAAGACTTCTGTCTTTCCAAAATCTGTAAATGTGGTTTCTTCTGCATATCTAAGAGCTGACTGATGGAAGTCCTTTTACCAAGATTTTCAAGATACAGACTTAGATGATTAGTATCAGTAAATTATAATTAAATTATCTTTGTGGATATTAGGGACAGACTTTTGTAATGAAACTGAGGAGAGTTTGAAGACAAGTATTAGATACCAACAGATATCTTTAGAAGGGCTCAGCTTCTGAAGTAAACTACAACACTTCATTCATGTTTGTTCCCTGGGACTTATATGGCCTGGGATTTCACAGCATAAATGTTTTACATGAAATATAAATATTTATTTGCAGCGGTTGGTAATTTGGATGTTAACTGGGATATGTTTCCATTTCATATACAAATAAACAGGTTTCTTTGAGTTCAGTGGATAAATGTGAATTTTCAGCTATAAAATAGTTTCCAAGTAAAGGACATGCAGTGCTTTAAATATGGCTTCTGATATTGCTTCCTGAATGAGCCTGTAGTCTGAGTGTGAATGAGACCATCTATGATGATCTGTGGTTTTTCAAAGCAGCTGCAAAGTAACTTCTTTGTCTGAGAGGAAGAAGTTGTGTATTACTCTCACACCAGCAGGCAAAGAACAGCAAGAGCCCTCAGTTATTTCAATTGTTGCTGTTTATGTACTCGTTAAATACGGTTCTTGCAGTGGCTTTTGAGCTTCGTGAGACAGACTGGAGTAGTGATTCTTACTACCAAGGAAAATTTTTAGGCCGTGTTTTTGTGATATTTTTCCTGATGGACAATGTGCAGTTCATGGATTGGCCACAACTTGCTATCTTTTACTGTCTCCTTGGATTTTCTTTGGCAAATGCAAGAGAAACTATGTTAATAAATAGAATTTGTTTATGTGGAAAACCTTGGAAAATAGCAGTAACTGAAATGGTTTTATTTTGTCTCACAATTTTAAAAGTTAAATATAACATTTCCCAAATTGTGCATATGGAAATTATGTAAAGAGATGTGTTGGAGGCTTTCACCTTTATTAGTCATAGGTGAGGTCTTGGCAACCATCAGCTGTCTTTGTAGTACCAAACAGTATTTATAGTTACATAGGATCTGTGGCTTTCTGGATAGAGAAGGCTCACAACCCTTTCACTTCTGAATTATTTTATTGCCTTGAAATTCTAAAACACCCAGCAGCATGTTAAGCAAATTTGAAGTTATTTTATTTGGCATCACTCTGTTGCCATGGTTTATTGAGTGAGCTGTTCAGAAGTAGAATGAAAAATTCTATGAAGCTGCTAAATGTAAATAATCTGAAAGAAACTCTGACAGCACTTTTAACAAGTGTTGGTGTGAGCCCACAGTAAGTAGACTATCAGAAATACATGGATTATGGCTGCTATGTCCAGCAGAGGCCTGCGAAGGTGATGAGTGGACTGGAGCATCTCCCTTAAGAGGACAGGTTGAGAGAGCGGGGCCTGTTTAGCTTGGAGAAGGGGATCTTGTCCGTGTATACAAATACCTTATGGGTGGATGTCAAGGCAAAGGGGCCCAATTCTTTTCAGTGGTGCTCAGTGATAGGACAAGGGCAACAGGCACAAACTGAAACACAGGAACTTCCATCTGAATATAAGGAAAAACTTTACTGTGAAAGTGACAGAGCATTGGAACATGATGCCCAGAGAGACTGGGTAGTCTCCTTCCCTGGAGATACTCAAAATCCTTCTGACTGCGATCCTGTGCAACCTGCTATGGGTGAACCTGCTTTAGCAGGGCAGTTGGACTGGAGGATCTCTAGGGGTCCCTTCCAACCCCGACTATTCTGTGATTAAATGAACTTAGAAATGTAATGGCATTCTGGTACATTTGCTAGTATCTTTCCCTGACAGAAGAATGTAATTTCATCCTTTCTGCTGCCTTTCTTTAACTGGGAGATCAACTTACATGAAATCTTGGGCTCACACTAGGAATTTATTTTATTCTTGAAGAATTTAGTAGGAGAAATGACTGAGTCTTTCTTAAAGATATTTAAAATTACATGCTTGATTAGATATTTTCTTCTAATATAATATTTTTATTCCTAACTCAAATTAAGTACAAACTGAGAGTGAAATAATATCAGTCATCAAAAGACTTGAAATAGCAAATGCTTGGCATTTCAACTTTTCTAGAAATAAAAGTCTTGTTTTCCTGCTTAAACTTATTTAAAAAGTTTCTTCTGCAAGTCAAGAATGTACTATCCTAAACCAATTTTTTATTCTTATTGTGAGTAAGAAGAAACTGAGCTCCAAATGAGCTAAATTAGGCCAAATACTATGATATTCCTTGTCTAGGGAATTAGGTATGACATTTGTGGATTTCTCTTTGACTTGGTATAGTCATAACAGTGTGTACACATATGAGAATTTTTAAATGTGTCTCTGCTTATAATATTGCATTCTGCCTTTACACATTAAACTGAAGAACCGAATTAAAAAAGAAACAGTGAATTGATTTTTCTTTTGGATATTTCTTCTCACAGATTCTTTACATCATAAACTTTTCGTATGCTCCTCTCCTTGGACCACAGTTATCTTACTTCACTGGAAATGCAAAGATTGTATTTAGCCTGACAGGGCTCTGGGTTGAAGGGCTCTGGTTGTACTTAAAGTCAGAAAAAGGCATAAACTCTACAAACTTATCTAGAACTACAGTCAGAGATGTATCCAAAGCATTTCATTCATAATTCCCATCAGGGAATTAAGTTGATTCTTATGGTGAAATTTTATTCTTTTGCTGTCACTATAATTTTTATGTGCTCCAGATAATAAACTTGTAATAAAAAAAATATAGGATACTAAACCACAGAGCACTTATTATTGTGACTGATATATATGTAGATTGCAGCTGGAGCAAAATTTAAAATCACCACTGCTTTTGCACAACTATTTAAATTTGTTGCTAACATTCAAGCAAGGTAGCTATGGTAGGGTCAATTGCAGTGGTCCTCTGGTAGCAATGTCTAGTGTCTGCTGGCGGCACACCTGCAGTTACTAAAATGTATTATTCACATTTGTTCCAAGCAGGGCTTCCTAACGCCTGGAGTCTGTGAAATAACTGTGTGTAGGTACTGCATATTGCTTTGCTGATAATAGTATATTTTTTTAGAAAACCAGATATACACCCTCTGGTCTAAAAATTGCGACCTCAGCCCAAATACGTCCATTGCATGTGTTTGTTGACAGAAACAGGCAAACTGCAGCCATGAAAGGTGGTTTGGTGCCAGACCCAGTGTTAGAAACTGCGCCTTATCAAAAGTGTTTTCTTTTTCTTTATTTTCATTGGTCAGCCAAAAGTTTCTGTGATAATGATAATACAGTGCTTTCTATGAAGTTAGAAACTGAGAACTCTGACATGAGGGTTCTGTATACTAAAATTTATTGTTAAGTCAAATTTGTCTTTTATTCACTAATAATGCAGTTTTAAAATTAATTATAAAATGAAATTTCCTAAGGTGAAAAAGTGATAAACTGCTTTTTTTACCAATTTCAAAATTTATTTAATTCTTTTGTAATGAAACAGGTGCTCTGCTGTGCATGACAGCTGTGCTCTGATATGGAGAAGGTGTGATTGCAGTGTTTCAGCTGAAGGACAGTACTGAAGAGCACAACGTGGCAACCTCTTTAGCTGCTTCAGTATGACCTGCAAATCATTTAAAAGACAATAAAAATGAGGCAACATGGTTTAGATTTTTTTATTATTATTTTTTACAATTTTTTTTCTTCCTAAGAGGCAGACTGTTAATCTCAAAAATTTGGGTCCAGTTCCTTTGGACTATAACTTTATTGTCTTTATTTGGGCTGTGCAGGGGATAAATTTGGCCCACTACTGTCAGGTCTGCATCTTGAATTTCAAAATGCCTCCTGGGACTTGTTACAACCTTGTTTTTATTTGATACTTCAGCTTCTGCTAGGAGATTAAGCCATTTCATCTT
>WEKY01021759.1:0-12295 GCA_013390045.1 Picathartes gymnocephalus
CTCTCCCTAACAGGCAGGAGGGGCCTCAGAGATGCAGGGGATGAAGACAGGTCCCTCTTCAGGGTGACAAGTAAATCCCCTCTCCAGGCTCCCTCCCTTTCCCAAGTGCTGCTACTAAACAGCCAAGAACCTCTAGGAAACTGACAGCCAAGAAAATTGTGATGTGGAGGAAGGACCATCTGAGCATCGATGTGGGCAGATAGAAGCACAAACCTGGAGTTAGATCCTGTGGTTGATGGACACACTGGGATGGAGATGTCTTCAGTCCAGGTGCTCACTTGTCCATGTACAGTAAACAGAGTAGATTTTGTATGAATTGATCCATCAGACATTGTAAATACATGTGCAAGTCACAAACATACATTTGGTTAAGGTATCCAGAATACATTTCTGATGGGTCTGGCAAGGGCTGGGTGTTGTGGAAGGGCTGGGTGTGGCCACGTTGGCAGGGCCAGGCCTTGTGGGGAGGAGTTGCCCTCCCAAGCCAAGCACTGCCAATTCCCCACACGAGATGGTGCACACGAGCAAAGGGGTTGGCACATAGCAGGTTCCTGGAGACAGGGATGATGGTGGAGTCTGGTGGGGGCAAAAAGCACAGAGTGAGCCCTTGCTTCCCTTTCTGGGGGAAGAACTGCAGATCCCCTAGGGTCAAGACTGAATTTTTGCTCTGTTTCCCCCTAATCTCACCTCACTCCTTGTAGCAGAAGAAGCTGCCCTTCCCTCTGTGGATGCCAAACAGGGATGAGGGGGGTTGTTGTCACCTTTCTTCTGCCGGCAGAAGCTGGACCCTGTGGACACGGAAGAAGCACAGCAATGGAGTGGGGAGAGATCTACCCTTGTGCAATGGACACTGGTTTTGCAAATGCCACTGGGACATGAATTGCTGGGATTTCATGTGGAATTGGGAAAGGTCCTGCCATGAGGGGAGGTGGTGAGCATGGAAAGGGGATTTGGGGCAGGTCACTTGATTTCGAGGTAGCTCCTGAGGCTGTGGCATGGCCAGTCCTTGAGCTCAGGGACAGAAGGGCCCATGGGTCACTCAGAGGTGGGGGTTGCTACTCACACTGTATTTCATTGTCATTGGTCACTTCAGCCTCATGGCTGGGAACTTGCTGCTGCCTGGAGAGAGTTGGGGGAAAGGGTTTTGGGGTCTGTGCCCAGACTGTGATGAGCTCATTGGAGTCATTGCTGTGGATGATTCTGTCTTGCATCAGGTCCATGGCTGAAATCAAGGCCAGGACCCTGATCCTCCTTGCCTGCATCATGGGAGAATCCCCTCATGGGCACACACCATGCTGCCTCTGGACAAGGACCACCCCAGGGGGCCCGGGATGCTCCGTCTCCATCAGCCCCAGCCCTGCAGCCCCAGGGATTGCTGCTCATCTTTGGCCTCTCTCTGCAAGCCCCTGCAAGGAAAAGAAAGGCAGAGGGAAGAGGCAGAATTCCTGCACAGCCCTGCCTTTCCCTGCTCTGGGTTATGCACAGAAAATGATGGGCTGAACGTAAACACCTCACTGGCAAAGGGATTTTTCAAGCCCGCCCCTTCACAACCATGAATCCCCTTTCCCAGCCTGGCTTCTCCTAAGCTCTCAGGAGCTCTGCACAGCCAAGGTGTGGATGAGTTGTGCTGGCTCCACTCAGACCATCTCAAAGCCTCAATTCTTGTGCTCAGAGGATGGGAGCCAATGTGTGCCTGGGACAGGGACGCATTTGGTCTCTCCCTCCTCATTTTGATAATTAATCACAAGATCTCTACAGGTAGAATCTCTCTCACTTCTTAAGTGTTTATCCCCTGAGGTGACAAAGGAAAGGCCTGAGAGACTGAGTTTCTTGTGACATTGACACTAGGAGGTGGTCATCCTTAAACCAGTACAGGTCAGACCCTGCATCAGGGTACAATTTTGGCATAAACCTTTACCCTAATTTCCCCCAGGTGACTTACCTTTCCTCATGACACTGTTGCTGGCTGAGAACAAGAGGAGGGAGATGGTCATTGCTGCAATGATGATTCCTGTGATGGTGTGGGATTGCTGGGGATTGGTAGCTGGGGGCACAGAAGCTGGTGGAGAGTAGAAGGCATAATGGGGAGAGGAAGCAGGAAGCAGGATATGCCCGTAAAGTTGGGCTAGATCCTGGTTCTTGTCCCTAAAAATATCTTGCTGTTCACACCTGGGCAGCCTTGGCCCAATGCTGAGGGACATCGGGTGTGCAAGGAGGGAATCACTCACCATCACTGGATGTCCCTGAGTGGGAGCTGGACCCACTGCCTGGGAGGAGAAAGGGACAGATGAGAATCTGCAGCTCCCCCAGGTACTGCACAGACTGAGCCACTGTGGGGACCCCCTGATCCACCCTCTATCAAGTGTTGGGATCAAGAAATGAATGCCCTGCACAGCTGTGGCTCTGGATTACATCTGGCACCACCACTCTCCCATTTCCATGGTGCTGGGGCAGGAGAGGAGCAGAAGGCTCTGCCAGGATTGGGAGGAGTGTCCCTGGTGCCAAAGGCTGTGCTGAACTGCACCCTGACCCCCAGCATCCCACTTGCCTGGGGACATGCTGTGGGGCAGGGCAGGGTCCCCTCCCTCACCTCACATCTGGGGGGCCTTGGAAGTGCTGCTTGCCTGTTCCCCAATGCCACAACTCACCTGTGACACTCAGTTTCAGGAGAGCACTGAGGGCAGAGTTCCTCACTCGACTGCTGTTGTCCTTGTCCTGGTATCCACATGTGAATGTCCCTGCACTCCCCTTTGTCATGGTCAAGTGCATGAAGAGGCATCCCTGCCCCTGTTGGGCTTTCAGGCTGTGCACCTGCACCCCATCCTTGCAGAAGATGATTCGGGTGGCAGGAGACTGATGGGAAATGAGACAGTGAAACAAGACCTGTTCCACCTCCTTTGCACCAAAGGTGTTCATGAAGAGGGAAGGAGCTGGGAGATGACCTGCAGAGATGGCACAGGGATGTTTTGGGACAGTGTTACTGATGTCGGGTTTGAAAAATGTGTCAGGTATGAAATGGAAGGAACTTCTTTTCCAGGGTTTCCCACATGCAGAACAAAGTCCTTCTCCCTTTCCATCTCCGGCCCCATACAGCTCCCTTTAAGGAACCTATTCCTGTATTCACCATCCCCTAGGAAGCTGCAGATGTTCTGGGCCATAACACCAGCACCTGCACTGTGGGGCACAGAGGGATTTGGTCAGATAGACAGAAACCCAGCTCAGCCCCATGCCCTTGTCCATGTTCCCACTGCTGAGTCTTTGCTGGGTGAGCACCAGCATACCCACGTGGCTCCACCCTGCACCTCCTTTATCTCTGGGCTTGACACCTCCCCATGTCCATTTTGGTTGCATTTGTTGTTCCAGATGGATGCCTCTGGTTCCCTAAAGCAGTGAAGATCTGCTATGTGTCACACTATGACACACACCCCTTTACAGGGGTTGGAAATTGCCCCCTTTGCTCAAAGGTCCATGGGAGATGGAGGAAGCAATGGTCCTGCTGCCCTACCCAAAGCATCTCTGCCCCTCAGTGCTGCATGGCTGCTCCACACCCCCTTTCCCCTGGCTCCTGCCCTGTGCCCAGGACGGGGCTCTGTCCTGCCCCACTCAGCAGCCCTGCAGTGCTGAGCCCCAGGGCAAAGCCATCCCCAACTCACCCAGCAGCAGCAGCAGGAGAAGGAGGAGGAAGGCTGGGCGAGCAGGAGACAGCCTGGCACATCCCCCCTGGCCCAGCATTGTTTGGGGCACTGCAGCAACAGCCTCTCCTTGCAGCATCTGCTGTGGGCTAAGCTCTGCCCAGCGCTTCAAGAGCTGCCTGGTCCAGGGCTTGCAGTGAGCCTGGGACTGTCCTGCTGAATCTCTGTGGGTGGAAGGACCTTCCCACAACAAGCGAGTAGCTGTGACCAGCGGGGGCCCTGCCTCAGCCCCCACTGCGGCCGCTGCACCTGCAGAGCCCCCGCTTTCACTTCTGCACCCTCTGAGCCCAGAGCACGAGCTGTGTTTGCCTGTTCCCCTGGGGCAGCCTCGTCCCTGCAAAGCCCTCCTGACCCTTGGCCCCCACCCTGCTCTGCCATCTCCTCACTGCTACTCCCTGCTTTTCTGCCAGGCACATCCAAGGGGATTCTGCCAGGGCAAAATGGTGGCTACAGAGCTCTGAGGGTGGAAGCCAAGGCCGTGGGGGCTGCTATGATTTTCTCCTCAATCCTGCTGAGGTAGGTGGAAAGGATGAGAGGAGAAGGAGGTTGATACTACAGGTCAAGAACTGGCTGTGATGCTGATTTGGGCAACAGAATTTTGGGCTCTCTGATCAGTGGACACTGTTTGCAGCTCAGCATACCCTGGACAGAGCTGGGACCCCCCTCACAAAGCAGGGAAAAGCTGCTTCTTCTGATAGGATGGCTGACCCTGCAAAGTCAGCTTTAAACTGGGAATGATGTGGGAAGGACACAGACTGGCCATCCTGTGAGGGAGTGACACACAGGGCTGATGAGCAAAGGCCACACGGTGATGGGACAGAAATGAAACACAAACAAGTGAGGCTGCAGCAGTGTCACCTCCAGCACTGGCATTTTCACCAGGAAGTGCTGACAATACTCCACTGGGGCAAAACCCCCAAAGGCTTTCGAGGCAGTCCATGTGCTGATGGGCTTCTGGGAAGGGTCTGTGCAATGAGGCAGCCCCTGTGGCGAGTAAAGAAGATAAGACAGACACATGGGTGTAGTGTTAGGGCTTTGATCTTGTTGGGATAAGGGCAATGTGGTGCAGTGGCTCCCATGACTGGAGTGTTGCAATGGAGCTACATGGGTTTTCAGGAAGGACCACCTTGGAACACAAGGGTATTTTCCTGTTATGTGCGAGAACAGCTGGAGTCCATGGAGCTCTGCTGGGGATGGGTGAGGAGCCAAGGGAAAGCTCCTGGGCTAAGATTAAAGAGAGCAGAGCTCCAGGTGACATTAGAGTGGGAGTCTGCTCCAGGCCTTCTGATCAGGGAGAACAAGGGCATGAGGTGTCCTGGTTTGAAGGACAGGTATGTTCTGAGGAAGGCAGGAGTCTCCCTTGGAATGGAGAATGTGAACCACTTCCCTCCGAATTACTGTAATTTTGAAATTAAGGGGCTTTCAGGCGAGGATATAGGAATAGGAATAACAGTTCTTTACTAGTATTTATAATAAAGTGAACCAAAAAAAAACCAACACTTACGGTATTAACAACAAAAAACGAAACAAGAACCTGGTCCCAGCTCTCTCTGGGCCTGCAGGCACTGTCCCCTTGGGTGCAGTGATGGTCACAGCCGGCAGGGGGTGCTGGTGGCGCTCGGTGGGTAGGGCAGGTACGATGATTCCCCCGTGGCTGCAGGGGGCGCTGTGGCGCGAGCTCCAGCAGACACGGGGCACGGCCGGGAGGGGAAGGCGTGGAGGACAGGTAGGTTTTGCTTCAGGAATGCTGTCGATCCCGGCGCCCCAGCAAGACTCTTGGAAAACAGCAAACTGGGACAGTAGGACGTCTCAGCAGGCAGGGGGAGTAGGGGCTGCAGCGCAGTGAAACCCAGAGCAGTGCTGATGGAGACGTGGGAGGCAGGGCAGGGGCAGCAGCCCGGCTCCTAGCCCGGCAAGGAGAGGCTGGCTCAGGATCCCGGGCCCCCCCGAGCACATGGTAAAATAGGTCTCAGTTCAGAAACAGAGGTTCACTCACAGCAGAAGAAACAGCTCCACGTGAAAAGGGTCCAGCGGCAGCAGAGACTCTTCTCTCCCCCAAAAAAAGGCAGAGCAGCTTCTCCTGTTCCCCTCCGAAGCCCAGCTTCAGCTCTCCTGGTGCTGCCTTTTATCCGCCCCTCTCCTCTGGGGCTTGGCCACAATCCTTTGTTTTTCTTAAGTATCCAGTACTTATGCTGTCCCCACCCCTGCCCTTTATCAGCCCCTCTCCTCCAGGGCTTGGCCAAAGTTCTTTGTTTTTCTTAAGCATCCAGTACTTAACAACTCAATTGGGAAAAAATTCTATACAAAAGGAAAGAAGAAAAGAAAACCTAACCCCCAACATGAGGCCTCTACAGACAGACAGGAGCAGCTTCCAATTCACAGGGCCTGGTCCTTGTGGGGGATTTCAACAGCTCCAATATCTGCTGCAGGGACATGGCAGGATATCTCCTTGTTCTAGGACAGGGAGAGTCACAAAAGTCTGGACTGCAGAAATTCATGGAGACCAAGAACATTCCTGTACACGACATTTGCAATGGCACGTGCTCCATCCCCTCCCCACAGGAGCCATAAGGAACTGTCAGCCTGGACCAAGGAGATGTACCCAGAGATTCTGCAGCTGTCATTTCCTTGTATTCACCCCTCCTGTCTGTTTGCACTTTATCTTTTACTTCAGTAAATAGGCAATCAAATAAAAATTATGTCTTTCTTATGGTCTCAAGTGCTCAGATCTTGTGCTGACTTTCACAATGTGTGACTTGTGGGGCATGTGTAAAATGCTGTTCAAGGGGGATCCAAATCCTTTCCTGCTCACATTACATTGGACTGCCCTGTATCCACATTTCTCTGAAAGCAGATTGCGGGTATTTGGGCATCCCAAAATACCTTGTATACATTTTGCTGGGGCTTTTTGATATACAAGCCAGTCATACTAGAGGCTCCTGATCTCCAAAAAAAGTGATGTTTGCTTGGTGTCCTGGTTTGAAGGACAGGTGTCTGCTAAGGAAGGCAGGAGCCTCCCTTGGAATGGAAAATGTAAACCCCTTCCCTCCGAATTATTGTAATTTTGAAATTAAAGGGCTCTCAGGTGAGGATATAGGAATAGTAATAACAGTTTTTTACTAGTATTTATAATAAAATGAACAAACAACTCCTATGGCATTAACAACAAACAGAACCAGGAACCCAGTCCCAGCCCTCTGGGCTTGCAGGCACTGTCCCCTTGGGTGCAGTGATGGTCACAGCCGGCAAGGGGCGCTGGTGGCGCTCGATGAGCAGGGCAGGTGCGATGATTCCCCCGTGGCTGCAGGGGGCGCTGTGGCGCGAGCTCCAGCAGACACGGGGCACGGCCGGGAGGGGAAGGCGTGGAGGACAGGCAGGCTTTGCTTCAGGAACGTCCCTGGGGCTGTGGATCCCGGCGCCCCAGCAGAACTCTCGGAAACAGCAAACTGGGACAGTAGGACGTCTCGGTAGGCAGGGGGAGTGGGGGCTGCAGCGCAGTGAAACCCAGAGCAATGCCGGATGGAGCTGCAGGGGGGGGCAGGGCAGGGGCAGCAGCCCAGCTCCTAGCCCGGCAAGGAGAGGTTAGCTCAGGATCCCGGGCCACCCGAGCACATGGTAAAATAAGTCTCAGTTCAGAACAGGGGTTCACTCACGGCAGAAGAAACAGCTCCACATGATAAGGGTCCAGCAGCAGCGGCAGCAGAGACTCCTCTCTCCCCAAAAAGGCAGAGCAGCTCCTCCGTGTTCCCCTCTGAAGCGCAGCTTCAGCTCTCCCAGTGCTGCCCCCACCCCTGCCTTTTATCAGTTCTTCTCCTCCAGGGCTTGGCCACAATCCTTTGTTTTTCTTAAGTACTCAATACTTAAGAGTTCATTAGCAACTTCATGGGAAAAAGTTTTATGCGAAAGGAAAGAAGGAAAAAAAACCCTAACACTGAAATCCTTTCAGGAATATGGGATATCCTGGAACCCACTCAGGAATAGGGTCCCTTCTGGCCTCATCATTCCTAGCCTTCAGTTGTTTCATCCAGACGCCATCCAATCCTCACAATCCCCACCCCAGCCCACCCCACTCCTCCTGGGCAGGGAGCCCCACTAAACCTGGCCTTGGACATTTCCAGGGATCCAGGGACAGCCACAGCTTCTCACAACAACCTGTGCCAGGGCCTGACCGCCCTCCCAGGGAACAATTCCTTCCCCACATGCCATCTCACCCTGCCCTCGGGCAGCGGGAAGCCGTTCCCTGTTTCCTGTCACTGCAGGCCCTTGGCAGGAGTCTCTCTTAGGCACCAATTGCTGCTCCTCCCTGCTGTGGGGCACAAGCTGGAAGTTGATTTTGTCCCTGTGGCAGTGGCCTGGCCCTGAGCCAGGGGCAACACCTTGCCCCAGAGTTCTGAGGGCACTGGGTCAGTTTGGTCGCAGCCAAGCAGACCAAACAGAGCTGCCCAGGGCTGCGGCTCCTCCTGAGGAGCAGTGCAGGGGCAGCTCCGACCTCTGTCCCAGGGAGCAGGGACAGGACCCGAGGGAAAGGCTGGGGCTGGGCCAAGGCAGGTCTGGGCTGGAGATCAGCAAAAGCTTCTTCCTCCAACGGGGGCTCGGGCACTGACCAGGTTCCCCAGGGAATCGTCACAGCCCCGAGGCTGCCGCAGCTCCAGGATTCATAGGGTACATCTCCAGGAAAAGCAGGTTTAGGACAGGGTTGCAGGAGGACTGTTCTTATCCAAGTGAAAAAGGCCCCTTGGCAGGCAGCTGTAGGGCCACTGGAAAGGGCAAGGCCCAGAGCCTCAGCCCAGAGGGGAGAAAAGGGCCCTGAATTCCCCTCCACTGGGATGTAAACCCTGATCCCAGGGTACTTCTGTGAGACACTGTCCAAAAATCTCTCGTTTTTTGCCTCACGCTTGTGTCGCAAAGGGACAGAGACTAAAACCTCGAAAACCCTGAAAAACCCTTTGTGTATGGGGGGGGGGAGATGGGGGGCCTGAGCCTGACCAAGGTGGGATGTCCGCCAAGTTTCGCCTATAGGGTGCAGGTGTATGTGTTCACTGAACTGAGAAGTGGTCCCATGGTAACAACTGAGAGGACAATGGGTCGGTTACGGCAGATTGCCCAGGAACAGGCTGAGCTCACTGCAAAACTGGAAGAACCTGTACTTGCACCAACCTACAAACAATGGCTATTCCCCATCTGCTTGACTAGCAGGCCCCCGCTCTAGGGCTATAAAAGAGACCCGTAAATCCACTGTGATTTTTGAGGTCCTCCCCATGGAAGAAGATGGTCTATTAGCTGAAAACTACTCCTTCAGACTACGAGGATTCATCTTGTCCATTGCCCCTCTTTCCTGTTTCTTTATTCTCTATTTCTTTTTCTCTCCCCTCTATCGCATTGAGTTGTGAGTTAATAAAAGTGTACTGTTTTGATTTTGATTTGAAGCTGAGAATCCTTTGTTTGTTTTGCATTCTGAGATCGGGTTAACGAATCACCAAGAATCTGGCTTGTGTTAAGCAGATCGTGACAACTTTCCACACAGGATTCTTCTGGAGGACTGCGGAAAGCTGAGAATCGTCTCTGGCTTCTCTATGTTTTGTGTCCTAAAGCTGCCTGGGAGTGAAAGGGTTAAATTGTTACTTTTCACAGCAAGGTTCCCTTGCTGGGTGTTCTACGACCCCCAAAGGAGACCCCAGGTGGCCATAGAATTGAGCCGTGAGCAGCACCATGGCCAAAACCACTCCTCCCCTGGACCCCCGTGCTGTGCGGAGCTGGAAACTGCTCCTGCCTCGGCTTCTGCTACAAAGTGAGGACTCGACCAGAGCTACCCTGGTCTGGAGCTGGGGGTGCCACCAGCACCCGGTGAGGCCAGGGCACAGCAGGAGAGAGGGGCTGCTGCTGAGTTGTCAGGGTCTTTGCTCTGCCCCAGGCCTGCCCTTGCCCCTCTCTGGCTGTGCCCGTGCCCAGTGGTTTGAAGCCCCATGGCTGCAGGGAGCACTGGCACAGCCCCGGCACGGGCAGGGCGGCCCCAGGCGGACTGTGGGAGCCAGGAGTGGCCGCCCGGGCCAGGAGCCACCGCCTTTGGCCGGGAATCCCCCCAGGCAGAGCTCTGTGCTCTGGGCCAAGGCCCGGGCAGCCCGGAGAGTGCTCGACGGCCGGTGGGCCCCCAGCACAAGGGGGTCCATGTGGTCAGGCCAGCACCGTGTCCACAGTGGGCTCCGAGGGGAGCGGCCCGGCCCGGCTGTGGCTGTGCAAGGCCTGGCAAGGCTTGGGGCGCTGGACTGGGCTGGGCTTGCAGGGCAAAGGCTGAGGGAGAGTGGGGGAAGCATTGCCAGAGAAGCCTCGGGCTTCCCGTGCCCCACTGGCCCCACAGCTGGGCTCGGAGTCCGCCTCGTTCAGAGCCAGTCCCAGCTGCGGTGGGTCCCCGGGGGTCCCTGGGGAGGGAAAGGCGGGGGCTGACGGAGGTCTGTGCCCAGGGCCGGGCGCAGCTGCCGAGGGAGCAGAGCACGAAGCTGCTGGATGAGCTCCACAGCAGGGAGTGGGGAGCATGTACTGGAGGGATGCGGGGGGTCCCTGCCAGAGACACAGGGCTCTCTCTGGGCTCTTTCTGTTTCTCACAGCCCTGCAGCCCCCAGGCACAGTGCCCGAGCTCTCCAGCTGGTCCCTGCCAGCACTGGCCCTGGTGATGCTGAGCTCTGTGCGGCGGCAACGCAGCCCCCTCAGTGGTAACACTGAGCTGGGCACAGGCATCGCTTGCCTTGGGCACACAGGCACTCAAATGCAATTGGGCATGGATTTCATACAATTGCTGCCGTTCCCGGCCTCCTCTTTCAGCTGCCCCCGGCCCAGGCTGCTTGGACACCTGAGCCCTCTCAGGGCTCCTGGGGCATTGCGGGGGGCTGACCGCACGTTTGAGATTCACTTTGGGACTGTCCTGGCACCCCCGTTACTGGGGTTGGTGAGACTTTTGTCCCCTGGTTTCTTGGGGGAGGATGGAGATGCCCTTGAAAAGTGCTTGTGAGTCCTTAGGTGGGTTTGGGGGTCTCCTTAATCCCCCTAACCAGCAGGTTTTGGTTGTCCTTTGCCACCCCCAGCACTATACTTGGGCACTCCCAGGTGCCTGATCGTGCGAGGTTCTCACCAAAGCTGCTCTGTCACTGCCCTCTGCAACTGGACGGGGGAGAGGAAATACAACCAAGGTTTCGTGGATTGAGATAAGCACTGAGAGAGATCCCTCACCAACACAAGGGGAAAACAGATCTGAGTTGGGGATATTAATTGAATTTATTACAAAGAAAATCAGAGCAGCATAATGAGAAGTAAAATAAAAACTCCTCCTCCCACACCCCCTCTCCCTCCTTCCAGGCTGTTCCTGCTCCCCCTCGGCAGTGCAGGGAGATTAGAATGGAGGTCATGGTCAATTCCTCCTATGGTGTTTGTGCCGCTGCTCAGGGAAAGGAGTCGGGAGTCCATCCCCTGCTCCAGCGTGGGCTCCTCTCTGCACAGGTCTCACAGAAACCTCCCCTGCAGCCCCCCCACTACCAGAACCTGGGAACACAAACCCAACACTGGGGAGTCCCCAGGAGATGCTTTTTGGGGGTCCCAGTGGCAGCTGCCAGCAGAGCCCCAGTGGTGGGTGGGGAGATGCTGGCTCCCTCTCTGCGGTGTGGCTTGGTCTGCCCGGCTCAGCGGCTGCATTGTCAGCCCAGAGCTACGTGGGGATCACCTGGTACCAGCAGGGCTAGGGGGGGAACCCAGGACCCCCAGAGTAGGAGGAGCAGAGGGAGGCAATATGGGAGCTGGGTGTGCTCCAGAAGCCTGTACATGTTGGGGGTGTGAAAAAGGGGGAGCCATGGATACCCCAGGACCCTGAAACAGGGATCCCAGACAGTGCTGACCCTTGGGACACCTGTGATGCCAAACTGATGAGCCCAGAGAAGGAGGACCCCCTGAAACCTCAAAAGGGAGAGATCAGAGAGAGGGAACTCCTGGTTGAGAGTTTTTGATGAGTCTTGGTGTTTTGGCTGTTTTTATGGACACCAGATGCCCAGTGACTTCTAGAGATTAATTTGGCCAGGAGCAACCCACAACCCAACGTGCTTAGCCCTTGATTTCCCCCCAAAACCAGGATTCTTTATTCCCAAACATCAGCCAGATGGAGAAGGAGGCTGCAAGGAAGATGCCCCAGGACACCCAGGCAGGTGAGGAGGAAGTCACTGCCCCTTTCCCCCTCTTCCCTGCTCCATCTCCCAGCCCAGCATCACCCCCAGCTGCAGGACAACCCCGCTGCCAACGCCATCCTGCCAGGGACAGACTGGGGGGATCTCCTTCCCCTTCCCTCTGGCACGGAGGCAAATCCCATCCTCTCCTTGTCCTTCCTCCGCCAAACAACGAGCTGAGGATGGAGACCAGGGAGGAAAAATATCGCCGGAAGAACCTCATGGAAGAGGCCGTTTTGAGCAGCTCCACAGTACAGGAATCCAATGGGGAGGAAAAGCCCCAGAGATCCTGCACGAGGAGGGGCTCCAAACCTAGCCCAGGGCGCTCTGAGGAGGAAAGACCACCCTGTGCCTGGAAGGCGACTGGAACTTCTAAGTCGCCCCAAACCAGGCCAAGAGACA